>CAJHQP010000384.1:0-201189 GCA_905132765.1 Moricandia arvensis
AGTCGGGACATTTATTTTTGTGAAAAAAATTCGTGGATTTTTTAAGTAAAAATTTTGATGGAAAAGTTTAACATGTTTATGCATATTTTGAAAAATCTAATAGTATAATAATAAGATGTATTAATATCTATGAAAATCATGTTTAAAAATGTAATACATCTAAAATTTTGAAAGACCCAAATCTACCAAAATATTCTAGAACACATAAAACATGAGAATAAATAAAACCTATAACTAAATGAATATGACGAACCATCTTGGTATGTTTTGATATATATATATATATGATAAAGTATGGGTAGCCCTAAGGAATTCAATGATTTTAAGCGCGTACCATAATTAGACTTTCCGGAAAAGAAACATACAAAATTATACTTTACAAAAAGATAAATATTTTGACATAGATTTTGTTTCATTAATGGATACAAAACATTTTCATTATATAGCACAGTTTTTTGTATAAAGTTTAATTATTATTTTTGGATTTTTATTTAAATATTATGCGTTAAATATATTGAAACCATTATGAAATATAAATGGGTAGACATATTATAATTTATTTTTATTTATTTGTGGTCTTATACGAATTTAAGATGATTTGGACTCAATTGTATTTTTATAACTGAAAATCCTATATATAATTATGAGGAAGATGATCAAAAGTCAACCAAAATGATTATCTAAATACACTTTTATGTTGGTTATTTAAGTTATTTGAAATCATTTTTAAGTTTAGAATTGATTTAAATTTGTTTTGGTTAAAGAATCATTACCTTCCAAGATTAAAGAGTTTGTTTATACAGTTTTATTTGTTTTTCCTAGTTAGGGTCAGGGGGTGAGGTCCAAACAATAATTAAAACACACAAATATACAATTGTTGCAAAGTGGTTTATGTTAATAATCTAATCTGGAAATTCCTTATTTGTACCACTATAAAATTACGAAATTGGGCATTTGAATATATCAAATTTAAATCCATTTTCAGCCATTTCGATAATTGAAAATGAGAGTAGGTCACCTCAAACCCCTAAATGTGCATTTTTAAGAAACATTTGAGGATCATACGCACTAAATCTTCCGTACACATACCAACCACTTGTGTCCAAGAAATCATATGAGTGATCATTTTGGTGTCTCGTTACTCTTTTTCATCTAAAATTCCATCCCCCACTTTATAATCCCAAGTTTTGGTAAAGACTATGATTTCAACCACTTCATTTTTCATCTGCATGTTCCTATATATTATAGGGTTTGATGAGCTATTTCTCCACGAGTATTATCATATAGCACCAAATGTCTTTCGAAATATGATTTCGTGTTATGTATCCTCAAAAATAAAGTTCAAATTCTATTTCTCCATGAATATAAAGTTTAATCCATATTTCTCCACGAGTATAAAGATCAAAATCGAAAAACCCATGAAATCCGTTTATATTAGTTCACTGTTTTTAAACAAACCAACTATTTTAGGATTTTTGATGGAAATCTATTTGGCGTTTTTTGGGTTTTTTTGGATCTTTTAAGTTTTGAAATGTCAGTTTAAGTTTTTATTCTGTTCCAGATTTCTTTTTGGTAAGATATTACTTTTGTTTTAATTTAGTTTTATTATGTTTGTTTTACAAGATTTGATTATTCAAATCCGATTTTCAAAAACCATAAAAAAAAAACCAAAATTGGTGGAGAAATAAGAATCGAACTTTATTCTCATGGATAAATAGCAAGAAGTCATACTTTGGAAAACATTTGGTGCTATATGATAATACTTGTTGGAAAATAGCTCGTCCACCCATATTATAATGAACATTAACATTGTGATTCTCTAGAATATAGTATAATATTGGTTTGAATGAAAACAAAAGAAACGATCTATCAACATAACTCTGGATTATAAGCAATTAAAATCAGTAAACGAAAATTAAGAACATACTCAGATCTTACTCAATTACCTTACCATTCTTTTTGCAAGACGCGAAAGAATCTTCCACCCAGATTTTGTTGATAATTTACTGGTGACCCTTGAGTCTCTAATTTTCCTCTCAAGATAACTTGGCCACCCAATGGTGTCTCTACTTTTCCCCTCAGGATAACTTGGCCATCCAATGGTGTCTCTCAGTCCCCGTCTCTGATCCGCACATTGTCTGGGACTAATCTTCTCGACCACCCAATCTTATCTGTATGTATATCTTCCTGCATAATCTCTTGAGCCTCTCTTATCTGCCTTTCGTATCTGCATGTTCCTTCGTATTTTCTTGAGTATTAGCTATGATATTTGTTTGAATAAAAAAAACATATTAATTCAAGTATTTATGATCCTAAACGGTTGAAATCAATACAAAATTGGTTTGAAAACAAAAGAAACCATCTAGTTCCAGTATTATAGATTATTACCTTACCATTCTCCTTGCCAGATGTAAAAGAATCTCTCATTTGCAGTATCTATCTGTCATCCTTAGGATTTTGTTAATAATTCATTGGTATCTCTTGAGCACTCTTTTTCTACCTCTCATGGTACTCGGCCAGCCCATGGTGTCTCTCTATCTTTGTGTCTGATCCAAATGTTCTATGGATCTTCTCTCCTCTACCACGCAATGTTATCAATTTGTATCTGTTTGCGAATTTTCTTGAGCCTCTCTCATCCGCCTTCCATATCTGCATATCTTCCAGAGGATTAGCTGTGATATAATCAAAAGGCACGTCTCAATTCTAGACCTCAGCATCATAAGTGGTTGAAAGCAGGAAGACTGCAACACGGTTGTTTTGTGTCATTTTAGTATCAAAAAAACATATGGTGTAACATAATCGAGCAAGGAAGGATTCACCGAGCAATAATTTGCTTTGGGAATGGATTTGGTCAACTAAGCTTCTCATCCAACTTAGCAAGCTCCTAAGTAAGCCATATTCGCACATAAGATGAAAACTCAATGAAAAAAATCTCACTACTTGCAACAAACAAAGAAAACTATAACTAAAAGGGTGTATCTATATCGAATAGAGTGAACCTTCACCACTGAACATGTGTTTGTAATTTTTCAGACGGTGTGAGTTAACAGAGCTGTGGATGAGCGTAAACTGTGATCGGAAAGAAATTACATGATTATTTCACAGATGTAACAAAAAAACAAATAATAGAACGATGGCTACAAATATTCACACTCTTTACCTTCTTGTCAGTAAAAAAACATGTGAACCCCCATAAGCTCTCTTCCTTTCTGGGCTTCCAAGAATCGGAGTAGACGGATCTCCACTTTGTTAGAGCAACACTTGTCTTTCAGTGAGAAGGAGACGTGCGGTGGGCATCAGAGGTAGGTGATCTTGGAATCGAAAATTTGACGAAAGGTTTTGTTGGGAGAGATGATTGCCATGTCTTATCTCCAGCGTATTTATAGCCCAAGATTTCAGACGTTACCATGGAAAGATTTATGATGAAATCAATCTGAAGGAGTGGAGAGAGTGGTTTAATGGTTGTTATCGCGATCATTACATGAGACTCTTGAATGCTAAAGGAAGACGTCACTTGCAGTTGAGAGTCAAAGAACTATTTTCAGTCATCACTTTTTTTCTATCTAGACAACATTAGGTCTAGAAAGAAGATGACTTTGGAATCAATATGGGCTCAACTTAATGTTAAGAAATAAGATGGCCATACTATTTAGAGCTTTAAGCAAACATGACCTATACAAATTCCAGCTTAGTAAAAGGTCGTTAAGGAGTAAATGAAAGTTTCCTCTTTTCTTCAGATATAGAGTCTGATGTGGCGCAATTTGCCTCCTCCTTTCTGATTTGGACATCTTAAGGAGCGACCAAAGCCTCCTTTATCCAAGCGCAGGGTTGTGAACATAAATGTTGCTTAATCTCTGAATAAGTAATCTATCTTTGTAACGTTATTTTTTAATTTATAGAATTGTGTCGAGCTGTGGATATTTGAGGGGCGCAGATAGAGTGATTATTAGCTAGGTCTATGATAGTTGGTGAATTAGTGAAGGACACTCGGTGTAGGAAGACAAGTTGAGCTTTATCTTATTTGTGACAGAAAATGGGTGAGAAAAAAAAGTGATGAGGAACAAAAGAAGTTCAAAAGAGAAGAAATCATGTGTTATTGGTTTTATGATTTATAAATTTAAATTTAAATCATGTGTTATTCAATCATTCGGATTTACTAATGGATTTGGTTTCATAATAGATTTGAATGGATTTCTTTGTTAAAAATACAAAGACACAAATCCGAAGGAGAACCTCCTGATTTGTAACTAATAATTAAAATCTATATGTTAAATTTGAAATTCATTATATTTTACATTGATTTGTAAATACTATATGGATTTCTAAATACACTAAAGTACATAAACCAATAACCCCTCCTAAGATATTTTTTTATTTGATAAAGTTTCCAATACAATACTCTCGATACTTTTCGCATAAACGACGTTAAGCTTCTAACTTCTAAATTAATAATGGACCTAAGCCCATATCCACTCTGCTGCAATGTTCGTGACAGCCAAATTACCAAGCTTATCATTATCCCCCCTTGAAGAACCTTGTCCTCAAGGTTACTATTATTTCATTTTTACCTCTGCAATCCGCTTCCTCTTTTCTTGCTTTGGTGTAGAGCATGTTCTCAAAAGGCAGTAGTCTTGAGAAGTTTCAGAATCCATCATAGACTTAAATACTCTTAACCTTATTATGGTTCCAACTCTCCATGTTTGGTTTGAGCCTCCTTTGAATCTCTATGAAGTGATAAACATTCCATAACTCCTAAATCGCAAAGTTCAACTGCAATGAGTTCAGAAGTGACAATCCATGTATACTTTGCCCCTCCCCAAATATGTTTTCTTTCCACTGTATCAGCTCTATCCCCTCAGCCCAACAACTAAAGAGTATTTCCATTCCCTTAATCACGCTTGACCTCTCTTCCTTTAATTGTTGCTCTGGTGGTCTAAGAGAGTGAAACAACTCATAGATGGAAGGTAAAACCCTCACTCTTACAACCGACTCAACACCATAATTACTCTCCACTGTCTTAACAATCTGCCACAGACCTTTCTGACGCCTGCAGCAGTGAGTAGTCGTATGACCTCCGACGTAGACGCGGTGATACCCAAATGAAGTGTACAACATTAGTTTTATCATTTTAAATTTATTAGTGTCGTACGACTGTGTTTAGCAATACCTACAAAGGACATAAATATATCATATATCCATGAATCTTCTACTATACTTACAATAAAGGAAATATCAACTTACTTCATACTTTGTAAAGAACATAACCTGCAATGAGTTTCCTAGTTCTCTAGAAGAAGTTCTTTGAAGGTACATGCCTTCCACATCAAATCTACCACAAGTCTCTTGTGATGCATATGGTAGAGATGCTTTCTTTGATCTGCCGCTCAGGTAATTCCGAAGGATTCACTGGTGCAATCGTTGTGCCTGCTCGTTTTCTTGACAAACTACATATATTAAAAGAGCATGCTAACTTCAATCTTTTTCTATTTAAGGAAAACCCAAAAAACTCATAAATTTTTATTCCTCAAGGATTCGCAGATCATACGTGTTCATTCAATAAAGAATGCGAAACTCACTGAAACTCCGGTTGATTCATCAGAGTGAGACTCAACGTATCGATCTTAGCCTCCATCAGTCAAGATTTTACACCTAAAATAAAACCCACGGACGAAAACAATATGCTAATGAGAAACACCATTCGCAGACCACCAAACAAAACTATAACTGAACATGTTACATAAGGAAAACTACAAACTTTCGAAATATCTCTTTTAAAATATATCGAACTTGCAATTAAACGTGGATAGATAATAATGTTTCAAAATCTTAGAGAAGGTCCTGAATTGTTCTGAGTCAACGCAGCGTTATTACCTGAATATGTATTTTTGATTGAAGAAAAGCAGCGCCTTGTTTTCCTGATATACAAATACCCATCAAAGATCGCTTTATTCCTTTTATTGAAATCCAAGAAAAGCTTTATTATCTGTTAGTTTGCCGATTGTTTTCTATAAAAACAGCTATAAATATTTAAAGGTTAGGAGGAGGGTGATAGCCACGAATTCACCATTTTTCTTGATGTTCATTGAATTCCAAAAGAAGAAGGCGGTTGTTTGAGCAACAGTAGAAGCAGAGGAGGACATTGTCGATGATTGGTTGAAATATACGCCACTTTAATAAAGCCTTGACTTGATATGAGATGCACTGCTCTGGTGTGTCGTATGAAGTATATATATAGGGCGGAACTTTGCATCGGTTATGAAATGCAACCATTATTGATGGTCCGTATAAAGTCTGGGAGATGAGAAGATTGAGGAAGATAAACAGTACATAGATTTATGGATCGTGCCTATTTTTTCCCGAACTTTGAAGTATTGCGTATTTCATACTGAACTAAACAAAAACTCAAAAATACTACATAAACTTATGCATCATGCATTTTCATTCCCGAACTTTATAGAAGTGCATATTTCATACTGAACTAAACAAAAATTCAAAAATATTATTTAAGCTCTCAAAAGCGTGTTTATATATATCTTAACCGTCAAAGGTGTTAATCATCTGTTAATTTATCAAAACGACGTCATTTTGGATAAGTTCTGTAAAATTAAATTTTAAAAATACTATATAAACTCTCAAGACTATGCTTATATATTGACCGTCAAATGTGTTAATCATCTCTTAATTTATCAAACGCATCATTTTGGATAATTTCTGTAAAATAAAAATTACTTTTTGGGAGATTCAAACTCTCACACTAATAGAAAAGTATAAAGTAAATATTTTAATTAATAATAAATAATTTAAACTTAAAAAATAATGATTAAAATTAATTTATATAATTCTAGATTTATTTAATAAAACTAAAACAAAAAAAATTGATAACATTTATTTGATTAAACTAAAATTTTTATATAAATTAATGTTTACACGATCAATACGAGAAAATTATTTTGGTCTAGGACTTAATATGCTCTTACTTGTCCAACAATGTGAGAGTTCAAAAATTTCAAAACTTAATTTTTAATCTTACAGAATTTTACCAAAATGACGTTGTTTTATAAATTAACAGATGACTTACACCTTTGATGGTCAATATATATATATATATATATATATATATATATGTACGATTTTGAGAATTCATTTAGTATTTTTAAATTTTTAATTTTATATAATTTATCTGAAATGACTTTATTTAGATAAAATTAACTAATGACTAACATTTTTGATGGTTAATATATATATAAGCACCAATATGAGAGTTTGTGTAGTATTTTTTATTTTTGCTTAGTTTAGTATGAAATATACACTACTATAAAGTTCATGAATGAAAATGCACGGCACATAAAATTCAAATAGTATTTTTGAATTTTTTATTTAGTTCAGTATGGAATACACACTGTTATAAAGTTTGAAAATGAATAGGAAAAGTTGATGTTGAAATAGACCATTTTTCCTAGATTTAACTAGAGAAAACGAAAAAATAAGGTCCTATCGCCTTCATTGTGTCAGAAGTCTAATATAATTAAATATATTAAATAGATACGCATTAAGTTGATTTACAAATGGGCCACCGAAATCATCAAGCCCATAATGAATAAGAAATATTGAGATTAATGAACAACTTCATTGATCAGTTGGTCTCACGAAAACAAAATATGCTTACGTGAACACTTTAGAGGATCATTAATCCTAGCACCCCATTAGAGGTGTTTATTTTTTTTTATTTTTTTTATTTTTTTTCTTTTATCTGACTTAAAAAAAAAAAAAAAAAAAGGTTTGCCCAATTATGGGCCGCCACTTGTCGTAAATAATGTAAGCAATGGTGCTTAATTAGGCAACATAAACAATTGTACTTATGTTGGAGTGTGTGTTTTTGTGGGAACCAAGGATAAACATCCTTGGTTAAAGATGCTCTTAGGAGGAGAGGAAACTATGACATTTTATATTTAGGATTTCAAAAGAAATAATTTATTATAAGTAGTAGTTATTTAATAAAAGTAAAACAAATAAAAAAATAGTATTGGAAACATAAAACTACTATATTTGTCAAACAAATCAAAATTTTCAAAATTACTATTTTCGAGGAATAGAGTGGTATCTTATAAAATATATAATTATATGTTTTTCTTTGAATGAGATTCTCAGTGTTTTTGTAATGTGACTTTGAGGATTTTGGTGAATCTTACTAATATGGATTTCCTAGTTTGTGTGGTCTGATTGAACAATTTCGCTATTCCATTAAGCTTAATCATTGATTAAATCGTTAATACAAATGTTTTTAGCCTTATAGGAGATCACATGAATCAAAGCACTAGAGAAACTAGACAGTTTGTTTAGAATCTTCTCTTTCTTGCTTAATCGTTATTAACTAGTTAATCATGCAATGCCGCCAGCTATCTAATTTGAAGTAGTGAATTAAAAGCGTTAGGAGATGGAGATCAATCTGAACTTTTATAAAAAGAAACATGATAATATCCGTAGAAGATGTTGTGGTGGTTTAGGTTTTGGAGTGGTACGAGACACTAAATTTAATTAGTGTTTTCCGTCGTCTTTTCATGCCACATGTTTTGTAAGCAACTTGTCCACAAACTCTTGAAAGTTCCTATCAGATGATCCACCGTATGCCACAGCGGCCTCCGCTTCCTCCTTCCACCTCCGTGCGTTTTCTCTAAGCTCTACTGCCCTTTTCCCAAATGTGGCCTCAAGCAGCTTCTCCGCCACAACCTCCCTCAGAACAATCTTCTCTTCAGCCGCCCCACGGCCAAGCCTCACTCCTGCCTTGAAAATATTAGCCAAGTACATCGCATTGGTCACTTGATTTCCCCACTGTGGAAAACAAACCACGGGAACTCCATAAGTCATAGCCTCCAGTGTGGAGTTCCATCCGCAATGACTCAAGAAGCAAGCAACCGCAGGATGAGCCAACACTCTCTCTTGTGAACACCATTCCACGATCTTTCCTTTCTCTTCAAGCGCTCGAGGCAAAACATATGGTTCAAAGGGTAACCCTTCCCTAGGAGGCCGGACCACCCATAAGAAGGACAAACCAGAGCTCAAAACGCCATGAGCGATCTCATCGAACTCCTCTTGCTTCAAGTGAACTATAGTCCCAAAGGAGATGTAAACGACTGAAGATGCTTCTCTCGAGTCAAGCCACTCAATGCAAAGATTATCTGCCTCCGAGATGTCTCCCCTAATGTCATAGCTTATTGGTTGAGCCATTTTGAAGAGCGGACCAATAGGGCTAAAGTTGAGCTCAGGGCAGAGTTTGGCCATGTGGTGGATTATTTCTTTTTCTAGTTCTTGAAAAGAGTCAATGAAAATAAAGAGAGGCTTGTGGTTTTCAAGTCGCTTGAATTGGTCTAAAATGACTTCCCCGTAAGCTGCAAAGGGAGATGAAGGGTGAAGAAAGCTTGGGATCTCGTCATGCTTCAACAGTGGCAAGCTTGGGATTTCAACATTAATCTCCGGTTCCGATTTGGTCGGAAACTTAACTAACCGGTGGTGGTAATAGTAATATGCGGCGAGACAAGCGCAAGGCTGGACCCATAGAACAGCTGAAGGGACTTGAAGCTCTTTGGCCACATCACACACCCATGAGACATTAGCGTTGTTTATAAGACACCTCACCGGTTGGTTTTCCTCTTGCTCGTATCTCTTGACGAGTTTCTTGATCTCTCGTTTTCCGACAAGTTCAAGGTGTGGTCGGTAGGCGTGGAAGTTGTTTCTTTTCTTGTCATCGTCGGTTAACCCATCGTGGAAGAACTCGAACCTGAGGGAACCTAAACCGACTGGTCTTAGGACGCCGTCTTGAATATTGTTGGCTTGACGCATCTTCTTGCCCCATGGGTGCTCTGTGGTGACAAAAGTTACCAGTAAGCCTTTAGAAGCTATGAGCTTTCCGAGACGAAGAAGATGGTTTATGTGACCTTGGCCTGGGTAAGATACCAGCATCACATGAGCATGAAGAGATGGTTCCATTGATTTTTTTTTTTTCCTTCAGGAAAATAGAAACTGATTATTTATTTTCTTTACACTACGCAAAGATGACTCCTCTTTAAAAGTGATTAGTTAAGGCATGGATGGTAGACAATTCCCACCAGCTTTTATTTATTTAAAAAAAAAAATGAAAATAGTAGTCTTTAAAAATGAACCGAGACAATTTAAATAAAATAAACCCGAGCCATGAGGAGTCAAGAGACGATGTCAAAAAATATGGGGGGATGTGACTGCTCATCTACTTTACAAATATAAACCACGAGATTAGCGTCTTCATAATCACCCAATATTTTATTAAGAAGTCTTCTAAATCTTTTATCGTTATTGCTGAATATATATGCTTTTCTTAAATGTTTATTTAATCTATATTTAATCATGTTTAGTCACCACTTTAAATCAATTTATTACTCACTTCTTTATTGCATTGTTAGGTGCTTAATGTAGATAAAATTATTCTTCAAAGATAGCAAAAATATAAAATAACTTAGGGGTTTTCCGCTTTGTGCGTGGGATTTTTATTTTTATTTTTAAAATTAATCGTTTGACAATTATTTATATTCTTAAGTGGTTTGTTTAAAATTTCTGTCAAATATTTGTTTTCACATCGTCCATTTTAATATTGTAATCTTTTGGCATTATAATTAATAGGTTAATGAAAACAAGGAGGCGTTATTGGTTCATGTACTTTAGAGTATTTAGAAATCCATATAATATTTACAAATCAATGTAAAATATATTGATTTTCAAATCTAACATATAAATTTGTATTTGTATTTATAAATATGGAGGTTTTCCCTCAGATTTGAGTCTTTGTATTTTTAACAAAGAAATCCATGCAAATCCGTTATGAAATCAAATCCATTAGTAAATTCGGATGATTGAATAACACCTAATTTAAATTAGAATTTATAAATCATGAAACCAATAACACATGATTTCAATATGAATTTTAAAATCATAAAACCAATAACACTTGATTTAATTTAGATTTTCAAATCCATTAAAATGCAAGAACCAATAACCCTCACCAAATCTCATCGTCTTGTGTGGTTTGCCATTTTTCCAAGGTAAATTTGTCAAATATGACTTAAAATTAGTTTTAAATGTAAAATGTACATCAAATTCAATCATATGCAAAAAATAATTCCAAAGGGTAGTGAAATTACAACAACTTCATTATTACTAACAAAAAACTTGTATTGAGTTTGACCATTGTAACATTTTCCGGGTGAGAAAACTTTCTTGTACAGTAGGTTAAAAATAATTGAAATCATGTAAATATAAATATTTATAAATGAAGTTTTAGATTTACTAAAATTGTATTTTTTTAACATAGATGAGTAAATTTAAATTGAGTCGTGATAGTCTTTTGTTTAGGTTTTGGTAACATATGTTGTAATATTATTGATATTTTTAGGGTTTGACTTTAAAATCTTATCTTTTTTTTTTATTTTGAAAAATATGTGTTAGTGACTATATAATAACTTGATTTTAAAACACTTTCTAATTTTTTAAAAAAAGTTTAAGGAAGTGTTTTTACTTAGTTATTTGATTATAAGGTTTTGAAAGAGTTCCGAGAAAACTTTCAAAAAAATCTTCTAACATAAAATGCACTAGAAGACTTCTTAAAACAATTTACAACAAAGTCTACCATTTGCCGCTTAAATTTTAGTAGAATTTATATTTCCCGCCAATATGAAATCTTCAAGAAGTCTTCCAAGAAAAGTCTTCTCATGTATTATATCTTAAAAATAAATTTAGAAAATTTATAAAATAATTTGATATGGGAAAAAATCCAAATCTTGTAAATATAAACATTTCTAAATAAATGTAAATATAGTTTAACTAAAATTTAATTTTTTTTAACATAGATGAGTGAATATAGATTGAGTCATGATAGGCTTTGGTTTAGGGTTTGGCAACATATGTCATAGTATTGTTGATATTTTTGTGGTTAGATTTTGAAATCTTATATTAAGAAAAATAATATGACGAATATGAGTTGGTGACTATCTAATAATTTGATTTAAACATTTTCTAAGATTCTTTTAATTTTATGCAAGTGTTTTTTGCTTAGTTATTTGATTATATGGTTTGGGAAGACTTTTAGAAAAATTCTTCAAACTTCCCAAGAAGTAATGTGGGACGAATGTCTATTACACTTCCCAAAAAATCTTTTGGGACGAATGTCTAGAACACTTCTTAAGAAGGCTTTAGTGTATTTTATGTTAGAACACTTCTCAAGAAGCTTCCAAACGGAACTAGAACTTAATTTTTACCTTCAATTTTTACATAACCAATAGTAAACCAAAAATTTATTTAATCTAATTTGATAATTTACCGGACATATAAATAGTATTTTTCACTTTTTGTTTTTCCTCACAGGAAACCCTAGCAATTTGCTCTGAGGCGATTTTCGTGGTGATTCCCAAGGAATCTCTTCTTCGCCGTTTTCTCTTCTTCGCCGTTTTCTCTTCTTCGCCGTTTTCTCTTCTGGTTATCTTGTTTTTCCGGTGAATCTTGTTTCTCCTTCATCGCCCTAGATTATTTTAGTAGATTAAACCAACGTGCTTCCTTATTTTCTCAGATCTAAAACCGTTTGTGTTGTAGTTGAACTCGACCACCGGTAAGTTCTTCATTTTTGCTGTGGAATGTGCATTTCTGATTTGAAACCGTTCGTTTCTCCGTTGTGACTTCTTCTTTCATGTTGAGCTTTGAAGATCTGTAACGTTAGCTGTTGTTGGCGACCATAGCTTCTTTTTTGGACCTTAAATTCTCCGCTTCCGACGGTAAGTTCACCCATTTGTTCAATGTTTTTTAGTTTCTCTTCGGATTTGATTAGGTTTTTATTGTAAGACTTCTTGAAGGACCGACAACCGTACCTGCAGTACGTCCGGAAGGGCTTACGGGGTGGTGTTGGTCGGTTGCATCCATTTGATAATTTTTATTGGATTCATTCTCCTATCTTTCTGTTATGTTTTTATAATATTTGTCACGATGTTTGGAGAGGAGATTAGGGTCTAGATCGTGGAATTATTATTCGACCAGGACGATGGTCTAAGTAGACCGTCCGGTCGGAAATATAAATCCGATCATAGGTTTCCATGCGGAAACTGTTTAGACTCGATCAAATATTGAAATCTAACACTTGGTATGATAGACTAAGGGGTTCTGACCATAAAAAAAGTGGGGGTTAAAGGGGGTTAGATGGATTTATAGCAAAGGGGAAATGAATCTACATGCATAGATGAATTGTTAGGATATCGGTTGTCTTAACCAATGTTATTGTTTGATACATTATACAAGAACTGAGGTTGATCGTGGTAAGACCACGAAGCCGTGAAGACTCAAGCCAAGGAGTGGTGTGCGGTGTAGGAATAGACCTCATTGTATTATGATCGATGTAATAGCGTAGTGTGCAACTTAAACTTATGTATCGATTCTTGATTGGCATCAGTAAAGGTCTATTCAATTTGTTTTAGATTGGGTCGAGAAATTATAAGGAGAAATATATATATGACTTATAACATAATAACCTCTCAATAGATAAAAGGACTTAGTTAAGAAAAGTCGCATGAACACTTAGTAAATATTTATATGAGTTTATAAATGAAAAGTTAAGACCTAGGAGACTTGATATTCGAACGAAATTTCAGACTTAGGATTTGGGTCTGACAGGTGCTACCAAAGCTGAAATTATATTGAGCGCATGTTCATCAAGTACAAGTGTTCACATTATGGCACGTCAAGATAAGATGAATAAAATAAGTTTTGGTTTTTGCTTTGGCTTCTAAAGCTGTCACTATCAAAGGATATTCTTCCACCATATGGTTTGAAAACATAGAGAGGAACTTCCAGAGTTAGTGTTCACAGTAAATCTCAAGGTTCAACGGTGAAAGAAAACATGTTTGAATTCACATAGATTTTTGTCATTCATAACTCAGGCTATGATTTTGCAGTCAGTGGTTGAGGTTCTGAAAATCTGGTTCACATATTAGCTTCTCTAGGTCTAAAGAAACAAAAGAAAAGGCTGAGAGTTAATCTCTACGATTCTTTTTTGGTTTCTTTCAGCAAACAAATTCAGAAGTATAAGGCAAAAGACATGTGTCTACAGTCTCGTTGCATCAGAAATCAGAGAAAACAAAGGGTTTGTGATCAAAGCTGCATTAGTTGTTAACCTTTGTCATTCAAGGAGAAGCGTCACGTGGTTAATCTGATCAGTTGGATGAGTGGGTTTTATCATGTTTTCAAAAACTGATATCAGAATAAGACTTTATGCTGAAGCTGAGTTTGTACTTTCTTGAGGTCGGCTACAACAAAGAAAGCTGAAGCAAAAGATGAAGGATCTTAACTTAGAGTTCCAGAGTCTCTCTCGTCATGTGGACGACACCTGAAAATCTTCAAGGCTGACAACCTGGAAAGGTCAAGTATGTTATCCCCGGATTGTGGTGAACTTTCAAGGAAAATCTGAGGAACATGTGTTGCGCTCAAGGAGTTATATTTTCATCGTTGGATCAGTATCTTTATGGGATCAAAGGAAAGAAATGTCTGACGGAGAAGCATGCCGGTTCAAATCACTCAAGTTATCAGATAAGTACGAGTGAGCTCCCAGTACTTCAAAGGAGCCTGGCAGAGAAACCATTATTAAAGAGTACTGAAAGATGTGAAAACATTACTACATGACACCAGAAGATGAGATTCACCATGGAAACCACCAAGAATGAGTTCTAAAAAGAGAGAGCAAGAGTTCTTTTTCTTCAAAGTGGAAGCTGTGTTTCAGGTTAATTTCTGGTTTGAGGTGGCTAGAAGTGAATAGAGAAATTTATTGGGTATTACTAAAACATGATTCAAGTGGAAATCTCAGATTGATTGTGTTCTCGGATATACACAATGAAAAACAGAAGAGCACTTGGTAACCAGAGGCTCTGATGTGAAGATCCTTAGCTAATGTTGCAACCAGAAAGATGTATGCAGTGTTCTAGTCATAGGAGATGCAACTGTTAATCGAAATCGCATTGATTTCTCGCTGGTGTCCGGAGATTACTATTTTGCGTGGACTTCAGTCACAAGAGAATTATGAAAAAAGTATGAAGAAGTCAATTATGGAAGTCAGAGTTTCTGAAATTATTGCATACAAAGAAGATGAAGAAGCCAGTTTGAGAAGTATGCTACCACTATCAAGTAAGGAAGCTTATCGAAGATGTATGAGGCTGTTGTATAAAGAGAGTTCACCTGCAAAAGTTTATTTCTGGTCCATTCAAATTATAGCTTTAGTATTGACTCAGAGTGATAAAGATCAGAATTGTCTCACTGATTCTCAAAGAACAACATGATACATATTTTGGCTGCAGGCAAGATAAAACTGTTGGTATTTTGTGTGCCTTCAAGGAAGATGATAAGGGATGATTATTCAACATATATGAGGCAGAAAGGTGTCGATGTCAGTTTTCAAGTGGGACTGTTGCAAGTTTTGTAAAGATGAAAGAATGTTTCCACATGTCTTCCAGAATTACCACAAGTGGTTCATGATGCCAGTGCCAGTATGAAAGAACAACAATAAGGTGTAATCGTCATTACAAAAGCTTTTATAAGCTTACAACTTTACAAAACATAAATCCTTAATCTAATGGATAGAAATTACTTGAAGGATGGACGCCTAGGATGAATCTTGGTGTGATTTGAGTGATGGCCTTTTATTGGCTGGAGCAGATCCAGCGAGAGAAGCTTGGACCGGACAGATTGCCTTAGTTTGAAATGGATGGATAAGATTGAGTCTTGTGTGGTCCATGGTCAAAAGGTAAAACACCTTTTGACCATCCCCTTTCCAGCTTGCAACAGCTCCTTGCCATATCCTCCAACGTCCATAAGCATCAGATAAGGTTGTCTAAACTAGCGCCCTAAGTTTGCACAGCTTCTGGTCGATCCGGGTGAAGAAGGTACGAACATCATGTCTGTACGGTTGATGGTACGGACCGCCTGTACGTACCACGCCTTATTTTTGCACAACCTATCCAAACTTCTTTAATGGTCAGACTTGACTTGATTTGGGTTGCCCTAAGTTTGCATGTTCGTACCATCCTACTCTCGGTCGCCCTATTTTTGCACCAATACCCAAACTTCTCCAAATGATGTCTAAATCCCTCCTGAACTTAAACCATATCTTTGCACACTCTTTAGACACTTCTGGACTCCTCAAAACACTCTTGAATCCTTGACCAACAATCTCCAGAGGTCTTCCCCTAAATGTGCACAAGACCCAAACTCAACCCAACTCTTCCAAATGCACCACTTCTTTCTCAAGTTAACAAGATGAGCCTCGATGAGAAACGAGACCCATGATTCTCCTCGCGACGCTTCCACTTATCAAAACAAACCAACGGACAGTCTACGCTTAATCGGTTCATTCACGGCGGTATCCGAAAAAGTAACTAAGGACTCCAATGTGTGACAAAAGGGTATATCTTTTACTCGCCAACTCAACACACCGGACCATCTGTTCTTCGGACCTAATCCACGAATTCACTAAAGATGAGCTACGCCATCCATAAGTGAACTGGGGGGACATATTGTAGGAGATGGATTTCACCCTCCACATGGCCGATCGAAAAGCCGGCCCGGCCCAGTAATCTGAGGACTGACGGCTCAGCTTCGTAGCGAGAAGCTCGACCGGGAGGGTCGGCTCTTGACTACTTTTACTCGAAGAAGTGGATCGAGGCGGCTCAACTCAAGGATTCAACTCACCGGCCCATTCACTCGGCCAAACGACAGGAAAGTCCATTAGGGAAACAGACTTAGGGCACAAACATGGGGAGCGGTCTATAAAAGAGGCAAGAGGAGGAAACGAGAATGGATCCGAAACACAAGCAAGGCGGCTAGGGTTAGGGTTTTCGATATTTGTACCGCCGACATGTATTCTTCCCGGTCGAACTCTCCGAGTATCGGCTTACTTTCACTATTTACTTCCTCGTTTGTAACCAATCAACATTCTCCGATCTAAATAAACGCTTTTTGATATAACCCACTGACGAGTTTCGTCCTTAATTAATTGTTTAGAACAAACTCGGTTCAAACATATTCTTACAACTTACTCCAGAGTTGCAAATGACGGTAAACTCGAACTCTACTACCAAGTGGAGGGATGGCCCTAGGCTAAAGCAGGTAAAGCATTCTTTGATTGATCATTTTTGTATGCTTGACTTTAGTTAAGTTTTTATCTTCTGAAGAATGGGAGAACATGTAACTCTAGTTGTCTGAAAGATATGAGGTAAGAAAAGAGCTAACTAAAAATCTTAGACTAACGCAACTTGGTTTAAGTTTTTTGAACTTTTAACAATTCCACTAATCATTTTCTTATGATCATCATCTTCTTTTGTTAATGCTCGTGGACATGGTAAAAATATCCCAACAACATTTTTTCTTTTATTAACACTTCAGTTACTCAAAAAAAAAACATTTCAGGTAACACATGAAGTTCTTCTTTTTAAAAGAAGTTACAATGCAATTTCTTTTACCTTTTCGAAAAATCATAGTATTTTTATTCACAGAATAATGCCATCCAGATTTCATCATGCAACAACTTGAGCAGCTGCTAGCCTGGCAATAGGAACCCTGCAACCAAGTACGAAAACAGAATTCCCTTAGTTTGTTTTTATTTAATGATAAAGTTAGGATTTTACTTAGCAGTAACTATAAATAATATACCTGAAAGGAGAACAAGAGACATAGTCAAGTCCTGCTTCAGCAAAGAATGCAACAGATGATGGCTCTCCTCCATGTTCTCCACATACCCCAACCTATTTTGTTTTCAATTTAGTTCAGAATTATATCACAAATCCTATTTGTGATTTAATTTTAACAATTCCCGAACAAACTTTACCTTGAGGTTAGGTCTAGCCGCTCGTCCTTTTTCTGTGGCCATCTTGACCAGTTGCCCTACACCTCTTTGATCAAGTACCTGGTACAAGCATAAACAAATATACCTATCAAGATTTTACCTTTTGAGAGAAAGAGCAAATAAACGTCTCTACATCACAAGTTTTGTATTACCTCAAAAGGGTCGTTTTGTAAAATTCCTTTGGCCAAGTAAATCGGCAGAAACTTAGCAACATCATCTCTACTGTATCCAAATGTCATCTGCGTCAAGTCGTTTGTCCCGAACGAGAAAAACTCTGCCTCTTCCGCAATCTGTTGTAAAAAGAGTTGCTTCTACTTTAGCAATGTTGTTGAATTGTCTACACAGTAAGTAAACAGTGTAGTACATTACTACATTTACCTCATCAGCAATGACCGCGGCTCGAGGGATCTCAATCATTGTCCCAACCTTGTAGCTCACGGTATGACCCGTATCAGCAAATACTTTCTTTGCAACGTTCCGGATTACATTAACTTGATGTCCTAATTCCTGTCATTAATTATAATCATCATTTCTTTTAAATGTTTCTTGATAATCTTGCAAAGAGTCTATATGTTTGTTTCACTTACCTGAGGAGTTCCTACAAGTGGAACCATAAGCTCAGGAAGAACAACAACGCCTTGGTTCTGCATTGACGCTGCTGCTTCAAAAATTGCACGTGCTTGCATTTCTGTTAACTCTGGATATGATATTCCAAGCCTGTAATATATACAAAATTAACCATACTGTTCTTCTGTAATGAAGCAATATAATGACTCATGTGCCAAAGAGAGAACCTGCAACCGCGGAAACCAAGCATTGGGTTCACTTCAGAGAGTTTCTCAATTTGTGACAAGATGACATCTTCTTTCATGCCTGTCTCTGCAGCTACCTCGTGTACTATAGCATCCAAATCACCTTCAGGGAGAAACTCGTGAAGCGGAGGGTCTAACAAACGGATTGTTACTGGTAAACCTAGAGACACAAGATCAAAGATTAAGACATATGTTTTAGTTTCTACATTTGAGATAGAGGGCTCAAAAGTATGTTTACCATCCATTGCACGGAAGATGCCTTCGAAATCAGAACGTTGGTAAGGAAGCAAGATGTCTAGAGAAGCTTTCCTTTGCTCTGTTGTCACCGCCATTATCATCTTCCTCACTGCTTTGATCCTATCTGCGCCAAAGAACTTAACAAACCAAAACCAAAAGACAACGTGAAAATTTGGACACAAACATCAAATACATGGGAGCAAGAACAGACAAAGAGTGTTACCATATGCTCGGTTCTGCAAAGCCCGATCCCTTCGGCCCCGTTTTTCCTAGCTGCTATGGCGTCTTCAGGTGTATCCGCATTTGCCATAACCTTATTGATCATCAAAACATTAATATTAAAAATAAAATAAAAAGCTTGAAGAATGTTAAAAAACATGTTAAATAAGAAACTCATAGACACCTTGAGACGTCTGACAGAATCAGCCCAAGACATGAAAGTCTCCAAATCTGCACTTAATGCAGGAGGGGCCAATGCCTGTTTCCCTAATATAACTTCACCAGTTGTTCCGTTCATCGAAATCCATTCACCTTCATTTATCGCCAAATCTCCAATCAAAAGAACCTGCAATTTTCACCATTTTTCAATTATTTAAAACTAGCCTGAGAAACAATCTTCCCCTAAAACCTAACCTTATGGTTCTCGTCGACGCGAATCTCTGAGCAACCGGCGATGCAACATTTTCCCCAACCACGAGCAACAACCGCCGCGTGTGACGTCATTCCTCCTCTGGCCGTCAGTATTCCTTCCGCCGCGTGCATGCCTCCAACGTCCTCAGGGCTTGTCTCCGTTCGAACCTTTAAACTCATGAAAAGACTCATTCAGATTTCTTAAGAGTTCTCCGTTTTTATTCAGAGTTTTTATATTTTTACCAGAATCACGTTCTTGCCCTGAGAATGCCAAGCTTCGGCTTCCTCCGCCGTGAACACGACTTGTCCAACCGCCGCTCCTGGAGACGCCGGTAACCCCCTCGCCACCACTTTTTCACGATACCCCGACACATCATGAAACTAACCCATGAAGAATTAAAAAAAACCCTAATCATCTCTGTTTTGATCTCTAGAGGACTAAACAGAATTGAACCTTTTTGAGTCTATATATGTTCCGTTACCTGTGGGTGAAGAAGTTGATCAAGATGTTGAGGCTCCACCATTTTGATTGCTGTACATTTATCTGCAAGACCTTCACCTACCATATCAACCGCTATCTTCACTGCACCTTTACCAGTTCTCTTACCCGCTCTGCATTGCAGCATCCATAAACTCTCCTCTTGGACCGTGAATTCGATATCCTGGAACACACATTTGAGACCATTGTTCACAGTGCCCTTCTTACTTCATGAGTAGTAATTAAGAGAATTATATGTATATTAACCATCATGTCTTTGTAATGCCCCTCTAAGATGTCGCAGTTCTCTACAAGTTCCGCATAAGCCTGGGGCATTAATCTTTTCATCGTGTCCAAATCTTCTGGTGTTCTTATCCCTGCAACCACATCCTCTCCCTGTCCAAAACATTTTACTGTTCATGATGAGCTTCCAATTTTAGAAACAACTTATCATGACTCTAGATCAATTGCTGTTGGTAGCCAGACCTGAGCATTGACAAGAAACTCGCCATACAGCTTCTTCTCTCCGGTACTAGGGTTCCTGGTGAAGAGAACACCAGTCCCTGAAGTGTCCCCCATGTTTCCAAACACCATACATTGAATGTTCACCGCGGTTCCTTTCAATCCACTTATCTGGTTAATGCTTCTGTACTTGATCGCTCTAGGGCTATCCCAGGAGTCGAATACAGCTTCAATCGCTAGCTCCAGTTGCTTCTTCGGTTCTGCAATTAAACCCATCAAAATTTTTATGGAACTAATAATAAATAATAACTGAATTTGATCTCATATAAAAGACACACAGGAGTCATATCAAACCTGAAGGAAACTCTTGACCCTTGACCTCCAAGTAAACACTCTTGTACTGCTCAACCAATTCTTTGAGATCAGTCGCGCTTAGCTCCGTGTCGTTTTTGACTCCTTTTCTCTCCTTCATGCTCTCTAGTTTCTCTTCAAACTTGGCGTGTGGAATCCCCATAACCTTTTATTGATCAAGAAATCAATGAAAAGGTAGTTCTCTTGTCTTACACGTTATCTGAAACAGAATTGAAAAAAAAACAGAGGACTTACAACATCACCGAACATATCAAGAAACCGCCGGAAAGAATCATAAGCGAAACGCTCTCCACTTTTGGCGGCCAAACCGACAACAACTTGGTCGTTTAAGCCAAGGTTGAGTACGGTATCCATCATACCGGGCATTGAGATCTACAATACAAAGCCAATGGTTTGTCTTTTTTAAACATATTAATTTGGTTAACAACAAAAATATCTTAAGATATACCTAAAAAAGTTTTTGTCATCAAAATAACATTTAAGAAAACAAAACCAAAATTTTTTTTATTAAATGGTGTAAATATACATTTATATTCTTGGGTTAACTAATCTAAATTTAGTATTTACAGTTATGGGGTGAATTTTTTTTTGGGAATCGAACTTAAATTTTTAAAAAGAATTAAAATAATATTAATTTTTTAAAAAAAAAAAAAAAAACTATTTTGGTCATTTTTTTTGTTTGAGATCTATTTTGTGATGAAAACTTAAAAAAAAAGAAAGACTATTTAAGAGATTTACCCTTATATATATTATGGTGATATGTTTGTTCAAAAAAAAAAAGATATGTTTACTTACGGCAGCGCCGGAGCGGACGGAGAGGAGGAGTGGCTTGGACGGATCGGCGAGGGAAGCTCCAATGTCACGTTCGATGAAGCTAAGACCTTCTAGAATCTCTTCCCATAAACCTTCTGGAAGTTTCTTGCCGGCTATCTGATATTGCTGACAAGCCTCCGTCGATATGGTTAGTCCCGGTGGCACAGACAAGCCTATGCTCGCCATCTCCGCCAGGTTCGCTCCTTTACCTCCCAACTATTACACCAAAAGCAACATTCTTGATTAAACAACAAGAAAACATTGATTAGTGTGTAATAATGGTTCTATAACGATATGATGATACATACCAAGGACTTCATGCCCTTGTTGCCTTCGCTTCTTCCTTTTCCGAAGGTGAACACTCGCTGCATCATGTTTTTATTTTAAAAAAAAAAAAAAAAAAAAATTATTGAACTTATTAGGATGCAGAAATGTTGAAAGTTAAAGAAGGTCATGTACGTGTATATATACTAAAACAAAAGGTTGGATGGGACAGATAAATTCATCAATTCTATCCAACTTAAATAGGACATGACTAATTTATCTATCAACTAAATATATTTTTTTTGTAATATACACTAAAATAGAAAATAGAATATATTAAAATTAACCTAGTGCTAAATCAAATTGATAAGAAAATAATTGTTAAGATTTTAAAATAACTCTTTATATATGTAATCAAGTATACAATTACATTTCTTTTATAAAGATAATCATTTTTAAATATATGATATAAAGTTACAGTCAGTCGAAAGTTGATTTAAGATGCATGTAAAGGCAATTTGTTTTTTGCATGGTACGTCAGCAAATAACATTTTATCTTCTCAAGAGATCATTCCAAAACTCCTATCTCGAAATGCTAAAAAAAGTTATAGACGTTTCCGTTCGGTGTCTAGTCATAGATATGTCAAACCATATCTCATATCTGATCACGCAAACACGTTACTATACTACCACCACTCTTCTTCAAGATTCTTGTGTACAATTACGAAACGTGGCGTTGGCGGATCTACCAAGTGGCACGAGAATCTGATCAAAAGCGCAAGCCCTTATGTGTGCACGGTTCACTCAAACAATTATTTAACGCCACCAATTTGGACCAGGGATTCGTCAAAACCTAACCAGTTTCCTAAGCCGGAGTTAGATCAAATTTACGGTTAACGTCTCTTTCAATTTATAATGATTTCGTGTACCAGTTTTAACTTTGGACCGTCCCGTGTTTAAACTAGAGTTACGGAACGAGTCAACATCAACAATCCTCAGTTTCACAAGACAAAACTAATGTCACGATTACGTAACCCGTTTTGTGTTCTAACTAAGAGAATAAACCAAGTATCCGATATCCAGTTTTTACTCACCCACAGAGCTTAAATAAAATAATAAAACTGAGCTGCTATGGTTTCGGTCCAGTAATCTGTGAGAATTTATATTACGAATCTCACGTTAAAACATAAGAGCACCCACATTGATGAACGCCTTGGGTTCACACAAATAAAAAAATATTTTTTTTTTATTTTTGTTTATTTAAAAAAAAAAATAATAATAATAATATTGGACCAATCATATGTTGACACGTGGTGAACCCGGGGTCATCGAAGTTCACCGCGGTGAACTTTTGAAAGAGAGGTTCATAGAAATCTGATTTTAATATTATTTTTTTTTCTCGGTTTGCGTGTGAACTCCCCCCATCAAGGTGCTCTAATAAGCGTAAAAAAAAATACAAGGAAGCCTATGAAAATTGGTCCACAACCACAACCATAAGACCCACAAGAAAGAACGATCAAAATGGAAGACTTACCTTTTTGGTTTGGGTAGCGGCCGGCTCGGACACAGGGCTAAGGATGGCTCGAGCCTTTATCCCACGATGTAAACCGGTTTTCCGTACGCTAATCCGTTGGTAGTGGACTGTACCAATTTTAGAAAACCGGCTTGAGCAATTAACTAGCCGGTTTGACCGACTAACCAATCCGCTTTCTCCGAGAAGTTCCGTACGGTGCACTACATCTCCTCTGAAGAACTCTGGTGTTGTCTTCAGGATCATACTTTTCATTTTCTTAAAATATAAATCACTAAAATAAATAAATATATCTTGTCGTGAAGAGTTTTATAAGATGTATATATCTTTTTGTCACGTGAAATAGAAATTGGTGTTAGATGTCTTTGATGGTAAGCTAATATAGAAATGGCGGACGTTTTATATAAAAAGAATGCTTCTATGAGCTTAATTTATTTTATTTTTTGTTGGTTCTTTTTTTTTGGTTTGAAGAGTGACGTTCTTGGATGCTATATAGATGTGGTTATGATGAGTCAGTGTGTCTATTCCATAGTTGTTATTCCTCTTCAATCAATGACCAGGTCCATATATATAAGAGGCTACGATTGAAATTAATATCTTAGAATTATTATGATTTGAATAATAATCAGACTCGAGAAAATTACTGGGTTACTTTCCACACGTTATGAAAATAACTGAGAGAAAAAAATTGAGATCGATGAAGTATGAATTTATGAACCTAAAAGTGTTTGTAGCGGTGCTCGGTTGAATGCGACTTGCCAGGTTCCAGGAGAGCTATGTGGCCTTATAACTTATTATTGTTTTCTTCGGCAACAATTTAACCAACCATATTTACAGTTTACATGTATATATATATGTATCACTTTAACAAATTATTAAAATTTTACTAAATTGGAGCTTGATATCTTTAATCATATTCAAATTGACGAATGACATAGTATTAAAACATTTTCAAGCTCTAAACATTTATGGAAGCGTATGGCATAACCAAAAAGGTTATAAATTCTGAACAACCTAGAAGTGTCTTACACCATTCATGCTCGACTGAACTAATTAAGGGACCCAATGTTATGGTAGTATATGCCTTATTACTCTATGGGACTTTCTGATGATTTGTATGTGAGCGAACGCTTCAAAATTAAAATGTGCTAAATTAAAAATTAATAGCATTAAAATTTGCTAAAATTGAAATTGATCCTTTCCTGTGGTCCAGGTTGACTTTACGATTTATTGTAAGCTGGGTAATGTATGTGGTCTCTAGAACCATCGGGAGTCGACGAGTATAAGGAGTACATGCCCGAAGGACGAAATGGTCAAAGTATTACTTAAAGATTTAATGAGGCTCAAATGAGACAAAATTTAAAAAGGATTAGCAAAACTGAGCAGAGACATTAGATGTTATGCGGATGAGTATGTAATGAGACTGTCTCTCTCATTCAAAAGAATTATTCTTCTGAAGAAAGGATGAAGATACCGATGAATGATCTTCAAACTTGTATTTAAAAGAGCTGTGTTTTAGTACTGGATGCCCGTCACATGTGGCGTATCAATTGTCACATACCAGTTATGTGTGATGCGTTGTCTTATATAACGCACCACTGAATATGAGTGAGTAATTAACAAAATGGTGTATCAGATACTTTCCCTTCCGGAGATGTCGTCATCGCGTCATGTCACATTCATGTACAAAAAAAAATTCAGTTTGTTATACGCTTGCTGGCTTGTGTTTCTTTCTTCATAGCCTGATCAAGAAAAAAAGTGGGAGTATTGAACTTTAATGATGATACTTTAAAAAAAAATATTTATTATGATATTTTTCCTATTCGAATTGCTAATTGCAAGAAAATGAAGTTTAACTTCTATGTCAATGGTTTTTACTTGTCTCTTTCCAAAGGTCTTATGATTTAAAAGTCTAACCAATCACAGGTCACAAATCTGGTTTACCCATTTCAACACCACACATTATAGTGATGTTCGTTTGGTTGCCGTAGCTTTCTGCGTCTGCGTCTGAGTCTGAGTCTGCGGCTGCGTCATTGACGCAGATTGTTGTTCGTTTGGTTGCCGCAGTAAATTGACGCAGACGCAGTACATTGACGCAGACGCATCAAGTTCTGTTCGTTTGATTGACGCAGAAAATTAACGCAGACGCACGAAAATTGGCGCAGACGCAGTGTGATGTTCGTTTCGTAGACGCTGCGGCTATTCTTCATTTAATTCATATTTGATTTTTATAAATTTGTATAATTATATTTTAAATTTATATAATTTTTATTCTTCATTTAATATGTAATTTATATATATTTACGTCCAAATTTTTTTTATTTAATTTGTAAAAAATTTAGTCAAATATATAAATATAGCAACATTTTTTATCAAAATTTTAAATAAAATAATAAATAAAGTCTTAAATAAATAAAAATAATAAACAAAGTCTCAAATAAAAATCATACATCGAGTTTTTAATAGAAAAAAACAACAAATATAAGCAAAGAAAAAACAAGTCATTAACTGAAAAAACTAATACGGTAAACGACCTCGACCATATTCATTTGTGATGTTCTTTCGCAAAGCCTCCATCACTATATCACCGGTCGGCTCATATACAACTTCTTCATCACCATCACTAGCAACTCCTCCTCCTCCTTCTCCTTCCCCTTCTCCTTCTCCTTCTCCATCATCATCAATTTGCCAATGTGTAAAATCACGATCTTCCCTATGTGAATCCCTTATGAAGTTGTGTAGAGCCATCGTCGCTGTTACCAACTTAATCCATTTGACCAGACCATACTTTGGATGTTTACGATCCAAAATCCTCCATTTTGCTTTCCATACTCCAAATGTCCTCTCAATCACTGATCGCAGGCCCGAATGCTTTCGGTTAAACAACTCCCTCGCACTAACTGGTGGTCCTCCTTTAGCAAACTGACCAAGATGATATCGCATACTACGATGCGGACCAAGATATCCTATCCTGGTAGAATATCCAGAGTCAACTAAATAATACTTTCCAAGCGGAGGATGTGGAAAAGAAGCCTCATTCCTCGCACAATGAGTCAACACCTTCGAATCATGTGCTCTACCAGGTACACCGAGATACGCATATATGAACTTCATGTCAAAGTTACATATAGCAAGAACATTCATCGTAGCATCTTGCTTTCTGCCTCTATACGCTTCTGCATTTTGACTTGGAGGGCGAACCGGGACATGCGTTCCATCAAGGGCTCCAATGCAATCTTTGAAATAAGGCCAATACCGATTATCATTCCTCAAAACAGGATTCGCTCTTGCAAACTCGCCTTCTTGTGGTCTTAGTGTATCTGCTGCAAACTTCAGAAGAGCACTCAAGACATCATCAAGCTTCCTTTTTACTGTATCCAATGATCTCTGATACCTTGCAGCTATATCCCTCACAGTTTTATCCTGACCAACCACCTCAAGAAACATAGCAACAGATTCTTCAATGTAGACGTTGTGAGACTCTCGTAACTCATATCTCTCAGTTAACATCTTACACAGAGCTTTAAAAGTTCTTTACACAGAGCTCCTCTATTTGTTCTATGACTCAGTCTATCAGTAGTAATCACATCAAACAAACCAAGTTCATCATCATAATCACCATCCTCATCTTCCAATATCCATCTTCTAAGCATCTACAAAACCATAAAAAGGGATAAAATCTGTTAATACACGAGACAGCACCAAAACAAATAAGTTCATGTCTATTCTATGTAACAAATCTGTTATGAGACAGCACCAAAACAAATCTGTTAATACACGAGACAGCACCAAAACAAATAAGTTCATGTCTATTCTATGTAACAAATCTGTTATTAAACAGCACCAAAACAAATGTGTGCATGTTTATTCTATGTAACAAATCTGTTATGAGACAGCACCAAGGCATTCATATCAAGCCACAACAAGACAGATTTTTGTGTAATAACAAGGCAGATTTTTGTGTAATAACACCCTGTAAACAACATGTAAACAACACCAAAACACCAAGACAGATTCATATCAAACCACAAAAGGCAGAGATTCATACAAAGATCATAAAACTATAAAGCGATTCTAAAAGTTCCAGAAACCTAAAAGTACAAAATTCTATACTAATTACTCATCACGTTTTATCTTGGTCCTAAGCTCTAGAAACCTAATCTTAGCTTCATCTGTCTTAAATGTTATAAAACCCTTTCTGCTTCCTTCACTATCTATAAGGAGCTCAACTGCTGCTCCGTACAATGGAGACCACTCTCTCACTCCAGGCAACGCATTCAATATCCCTAACACATTCTCAATACTAGAGGCCTCTTCACGCTCCAACATCCGTTCTGCTATCCTATTCTTCACCTCAAGAGTGCAATGTTCTGACAATTTTAAGACGTATAGTAGAAAGCTATATTTATCAAATCCAGAAAAGAAAAAAATGGTAAGGTTTGTTTTTGAAATTTAGAAGAAAGAAAGGAAAAAAAAATTGGAACATAAAATTAATAACAAAAAAATTTAAACAGAAGCTATTTACACACTGATATTGGATATCAGAACAAAATATTTTGATGAAAAAAGTTAAACTAACAAAAGCGTTTTCGGCCTGTTTTCGTATTGGGCCCTGGGGGTAGACACCTAATGTAAAGTCCCTGCTCTCCTCACAGCCGGCACTGGATTGAAAGAAGCAGAACTTTTGTGTTGAGCACAAGATTGACTGATTGATCAGATGGAGTTCTGTCCAACGTGTGGGAACTTGCTGCGTTACGGTAATTCACAGTTCTTCTGCTCCACATGTCCTTACATCGCCCGCATCGAAAGACAGGTTTGTTTTTTTCTTCTTAAAAATTCTAACTTAAACTAATCAAAAAGTACCTTTTCTATGGAGGTTTATTATCTCTGTCTGTGTGGGGGGGGTGCTTTGAACAGGTTGAGATAAAGAAGAAGCAATTGCTGGTTAAGAAATCAATTGACCCGGTTTTGAAGAAAGATGATATACCAAAAGGACCTGAAACTGAAGGTACTTCTTCTTTTCATTTGATTATTGTAGTACTACATGGATCTCAATTGATCCCCATTGCTTATGAATGTTGGATTCTTTGTTTTGTGTAATCAGCACCGTGCCCAAGATGCGGGCACGACAAGGCCTACTTCAAAACAATGCAGACTCGTTCAGCTGATGAGCCTGAATCCAGATTTTATAGATGTGTCAAGTGCGAGCAAACTTGGCGCGAGGAGTGAGACATTACAATGTACTCAATGGACTCTTTAAGAATATTAAACATTTGGTTGTGGTTCAATGTTCATTGTGGGTTGATATATAAAAGAAACTGGAAACTAGACAATCAAAATTTGCTTAAATCACTCTGCTGAAACATCCCAAGGCAAGATAAACCTCCCAAAATTGTCAATGATACAACAAAAAAACACTCAAAGAGTCCATCGAGTACATTGTAATGTCTCACTCCTCGCGCCAAGTTTGCTCGCACTTGACACATCTATAAAATCTGGATTCAGGCTCATCAGCTGAACGAATCTGCATTGTTTTGAAGTAGGCCTTGTCGTGCCCGCATCTTGGGCACGGTGCTGATTACACAAAACAAAGAATCCAACATTCATAAGCAATGGGAATCAATTGAGATACATGTAGTACTAAAATAATCAAATGAAAAGAAGAAGTACCTTCAGTTTCAGGTCCTTTTGGTATATCATCTTTCTTCAAAACCGGGTCAATTGATTTCTTAACCAACAATTGCTTCTTCTTTATCTCAACCTGTTCAAAGCACCCCCACACAGACAGAGATAATAAACCTCCATAGAAAAGGTACTTTTTGATTAGTTTAAGTTAGAATTTTTAAGAAGAAAAAAACAAACCTGTCTTTCGATGCGGGCGATGTAAGGACATGTGGAGCAGAAGAACTGTGAATTACCGTAACGCAGCAAGTTCCCACACGTTGGACAGAACTCCATCTGATCAATCAGTCAATCTTGCGCTCAACACAAAAGTTCTGCTTCTTTCAATCCAGTGCCGGCTGTGAGGAGAGCAGGGACTTTACATTAGGTGTCTACCCCCAGGGCCCAATACGAAAACAGGCCGAAAACGCTTTTGTTAGTTTAACTTTTTTCATCAAAATATTTTGTTCTGATATCCAATATCAGTGTGTAAATAGCTTCTGTTTAAATTTTTTTGTTATTAATTTTATGTTCCAATTTTTTTTTCCTTTCTTTCTTCTAAATTTCAAAAACAAACCTTACCATTTTTTTCTTTTCTGGATTTGATAAATATAGCTTTCTACTATACGTCTTAAAATTGTCAGAACATTGCACTAAATTTCAAAAAAACCTACTTTCTTCAATAGGCCAATTCTAAATATAAAGCAATCAGAAAAAATCGAAACTGAAACGAAGAAAAAAGCTAAGCCATCTTAAAGCATAAACAAGCAAGTAATCACAGACTTACATTTTTTGCCATCTTAAAATGGTTGCTCAAAATTTCTCTTTGGTCCACAAACTTAGCACCTACAAAAAAGACAGTGACAAGGCAAACAAATTAGAACAAAGAACATACCAAAGAAGAAATACTACTTTCAAAAAGATAAAGAAAAACGTACTGATCATATGATAAGAGTACTGATCAAATACAGCTAGGTAGAATTTTATACACAATCGTATTTAAGTGTTCATATTAAATCATAAACTAATAGGAGCACTAACATAACTATATTTGGAAGGTATTAACTCGTTGCTTCAATTCAAGTTACGTTGCTATTAATTATCAGAAGATATAACATATTATTACAACACCTAATAAGAATGCATCGTTAAGAATTTAGAGCACACCAAGTTCAACCTTATGAAACTAAGAATTTAGAGCACACCAAGTTCAACATCGTTAAGATTTGTTTTGTATAAACTCTTACTTCAAAGCAAGTTCAACCTTTACTCCTTTCCACCAGAAACAAACGAACAACATATCAAGCGAAGAAGTACAACCTATTTGAATTTAAAGACACTTCAGAACACAAAACCAGTTTCTACAAAACAACATACCTCGAGAACAGCAGCAGTCTGAGCTTGAGAGGGTCTGAGCTTGAGAGTGTGAGCTTGAGAGGGTGAGCTTCAGAGGGTGAGCTTGAGAGGAGAGAGCCTGCAAAAAAGACAGAAACAGTTAACTCAAGAGATTAAAACAACAAGCTGCAAGCAACAATAAAGCTACAAGCAACAACAAAGCTACAAGGATATAACCTGAAGAGATTAAAGACAGAGCTTGTCTAGAGGTTCCAGAATCGAAAGAAAATTCATTAAAAATCGAACCTTTAACTAACTCTTAATACAAACATCAAAAGAATCACAAAACAGAGAAACCCATCAAACATATGAATAGCAAATATGAACCCATCGTACATCTGAACTACAAAGAAGAGGAAACTTACTATGGAAGAGCTTCGAGATGCTATGAAGAAGAGAGCTTCGAGATGAGATGAGCGCAGAGATGGGTAGATCGAGAGAGAGAGAGCTTGAGATGTCTGAGATCGAGAGAGAGAGAGCTTGAGTGTCCGGTCTAGAGGGAGAGAGCTTGAGATGTCCGGTCTAGAGGGAGAGAGCTTGAGATGTCCGGTCTAGTGGGAGAGAGCTCGAGCTGCGTTGGAGAAGAGAGAGAGAGCTCTGGGTTTGCGTCGGAGATCGAGAGTTAGGTCTGTGTCGGAGATCGAGAGAGAGGTGGAGAGGCGTCGGAGATGGAGATGAGAGAGCTCGCGTGAGATGGAGATAAGAGATGGAGATCAAGAGCTAGCCTGAGATGGAGGATGAGAAAGCTTTGTGGCTGCGTCAGAGAAGAGATGATATGAAGCGTCCTGCGTCAATTAGGTCTAGGTTTTTTTGTAAATACTGAAATGTTTTAAGGACAAAAGGGTATATTAATTTATAAACGCAAAAACTTTAGTCGCAAACGCTGATTATATCGGTGATCAAAGTTTATTGCCGCTGAACGCAGCGTTCAGACACAGCGTTTAGATGCAACTACCTGCATCTGTCAAACGAACAAACTTTATAAAAAAAATAGCCGTCGACGCAGACGCAGGAAGCTGCGTCGATGAAATGAACAGCACTTATGTCATATCACAAACACACAAAAGACAAAGCATACGTGACCACATTCTCCCTTCACTATCAAGTATCAATTCATATCTTGAACCGGATCTATCCCAAACTGGTATTGTATTTATTATTTTCCTAAACCAGGTTAGTGACATTAACTAAATTTTGCGTCCATGGATTTTCTCAATCAATACAACGAGAAGCCAAGAAATAAAAAAATTGTTTTGAATATTTTTTTTTGTTGACCTAGGATATCCGCGGGCCGTGACCCAACCGAATAATCTCTGGAGGCCTGACCATTGGCGCCAGTCAAACCCGATTGCTCGCAAAAAAAAGTTAGATACTTTTGTCGCCTGGCCAAATGCTAGGGTAATTTGAGGACAACAAATTCGAACCCACGACCCTTACGTTATTGTGGGATGTCATGTACCACTCGACCTCTAACGTGTGGTTAGAACATTGTTCATATGATTCATGATAATCAATGGTCGTCACAATTGTTGGAGAGGAATTGCATACCTCCAACAAGGCCTGTCCAATAACTAAGATTCGGCCCATTACTGTCATCGAGCCGATCAGAGTCGATCCAGCTACTATATAAAGACCGTTAGAGCGATAGGGACGAACCCACGCGTCCTCTCTTACGATTGATTGCATCTCAGGATCCCTCTGTTGAGCCGAAAGGCCCATTAAGGCCCGATCCTGGACCCAAACTTTTAGGGTGAACAAACTTAGGGCAAAAAGTGGGATGAAAGGATCGATCTATTAAAAAGAGGAGAGGAGAAGAGGAAATAAGGGATTTTTTCCAAACTAACTGATTGATGACACGATCTAGTGTTTTGAACAAGAACAACAAATCTTAATCAATCGTTTTTATCTTTCTTTCGTGTAAATCTTTTGTTTCCCGACTTCAATCAATAAAACATCTTTGTAATAACTCACAAATCAAATATTGTACCTTTGCGTCAGTTAAACCAAACTCAGAATCAACAGTTGGCGCCCAGCGTGGGGCCGTACGAACTAACGTTCACGAATCAATATGCATCCTAGTGACTCTCCCGCCGACAGCGCGCCTGTACCGAACGCCGTGACGCCAGCAGATGGCGACATGATGCAGCACATTATGGAGCACCTCGTACGAAAAGACGAAACCAACAGAGTTACAAATGAGCGTCTGGCCGCACTAGCAGCAACCTTCACCACGTTAGACGGCAAAGTTGGCGACGCAGAAATGGCCAGAAGGAGACTTTTCGCCGTGTTGACCCGCCAAACAACAACATATATTATACTACCGACCGACTGATCGCCGAACTACGTCTCTCGCTGCATGACATACACTCCAAAATACACCGCATGGCGACCTCCACACCAGAGATTGAACGTGTCCTCAACACCACGCTGCATAACCCCTTCACTAAAAGGATTACGAACGTTAAGGTCCAACCGATCGATAAGCTCTGTATCCCGTCGTACTCAGGCGACACTGATCCGACCGACCATATGACAGCCTTTAACATAGCCATGGGAATAACCCACTTCTCCGACGAAGAGAGGGACGCATCTCTCTGCCAGCTCTTCGTAGAAAGCTTGTCCGGACCAGCTCTGACCTGGTTCTCTCGACTGGCCGAAGATTCCATCGATAACTTCCACGACCTCTCGGCACAGTTCTTGAAGCACTACATCATGTTCACCCGTCAAGGCGCTTCCTCGGCGGATCTTTGGAAAATGTCTCAACCAGCCAACGAAAGCCTCCAGGACTTCATGGAAAGGTTCAAACAGGTGGTCTCCAAAGTTCATGTTCCAGATCATACATCGGCCAAAGCCCTGCGAAACTCCCTGTGGATACACTCCAAATTTCGCGAGGATCTCTACTCTAACCCCACTGCCGCACTACAAGACGCCTTGCACCGCTCCAAGAACTTCATCCTAATGGAAGAAGACAAACGAGCGTTTATCAGAAGGAAACATGAGCTGAAGCAAGCCGCCCTGAAAGCGTCGAAAACGCATTACAAGCCCAAACAACATGCATCGTATGAAAAAAACGGATAAAAAGGGTCTCGTCAATGCTATCCCTGATGACGAACATCCAAATCCAACGATGGCCGTTCGTGGGCCGGGCTGGAACAAATGGAAGTTAAACACCGAGGGGAAAAAGCAAATGGCTCGACCCAGCTTTTTGAACGGCCCGTACGATGCGAAAAAATGGTGAGATTATCATAAACCAAAATGACACGACACCAAAGAATGCAAGAAACTCCAAAAGCCCCTCTTCGCTGTGTTCGTGAATGGAAACCTCGACCCTCTGTGGAAAAAAAGGGCAAAGAATAATAAGATTTAGAGAAAAAGCAAAGACAAGAAGAAAAAGGGGCACGACAATCAAACGGACGACTCCCCCTCCAAAGATGAGATCGCCTTGTCTCAACATGTCGACGACTCCGCCTCCAAGGAGGAGAAATCAAAGTCTCGTTGCAAGATATTTACAATCAAAGCAGCCTGCCATTCTCCTCCCATTGACTACCCATCAATGGAAATGGCTCATTCTTGTTCGAACAGCCAGGAGGAAGGGCAGACGGTCGGTCTACAAACAAGGGAGGACCTACGCGATTCGCTCAAAAGAAAAACAACACAAGCAACGGCCCAACCCGTTCCCCCCGACCTTTTGGCTGACGATAACTCTAAACTTAGGAAGTTGAATGTGACGGACGCCCGTCATATGCTTAATGCTAAAAATCATGATCTTCGGTTGGTAATAAACTCCAAGGCAGTCGATCTGCGCGATAAACTTAATCAGTCATCCCACAGTCGACCCAAGATCACTTCAACCCTCCACCACCCCGCAGCCTCAGATCTGCGAACGACATTGGACATAACCAAACAAGGCGATCGGACAAACCAGCGCGGCTGAATGTGATTATCGGAGGTTCACCCCTTGCAACGATTCCTTTTGATCCATTAAGGAATTCTGTCAGAAGGCCATCATCGCTCGGCATTGGCCCGTTTTCCCGGGAAACAATCTACAAATCACATTCTTCGTCGAGGAGCACATGCCCCACAATGATTCCCTCTTTGTCAAACTCGGGATCAGGTATTGCGAAGTGACTAAGGTCCTCATCGATACATGCAGCTCTGTTGATCTCATCTTCAAGGATATTCTCGGCAAAATAAGGGTCGACCTTCGTACCGTCAAACCCTCCGCACGACCATTAATGGGGTTCAACGGGTCATCCAAGATGATGCTCGGCCCCATCTAGCTGATGTGCATGCGCAAGTCATGAAAAAAAAACATTAATTTCTCCATCATCGATGTGAAAGCACCGTACAACGCCATCCTTGACACCCCATGGATACACGCAATGAAGGCCATTCCCTCGACTTACCATCAGTATGTCAAGTTCCCTGGCATCAACGACCGGATCGTCATCCTTCGGCAGTGACCAAGCTGCGACTCGCGATCTCCTCGTCGCTGAAGTCCAAGTTCGACGGATCTCCTCCCACATTAAAGCTAAAGCCAAACCGATCCAGAAACTCTTCCCACTGAAGGAAGAAATTCTCGAGGTTCCGAACAATGAGAACGATCATAGCAAGGTGGCCAGGGTCGGCGCTTATCTGTCAGACGAAACAAAGGACAAAATTGTTACCTTTTGAAGGATAACATATCAACCTTCGCCTGGTAGACTTCCGATATAAAAGGGATAAGCCATTCCATCACGAGCATGAGCTCAACGTCGATCCGACCTACAAACCTTTTTGACAAAAAGGCACAAATTAGGCCCCCAACGATCGAAAGAAGTGAACGACGAGGTCAAACAACTGCTCAATGCAGGCTTTATCACCAAAGTTAAATAAACCAAATGGTTCGCCAACCCGGTGGTAGTCAAGAGGAAGAATTGAAGTGGTGTATTTGCGTCGATTTCACCGTTTTGAATAAGACGTGTCTGAAGGATAACTTCCCCCTTCCCCATATCTATCGCCTCGTCGAATCGACGGCCGGAAACGAGCCATCAACACTCATGGACACATTCTCAGGATATAACCAGATTCCATGCATTCCCACGATAACAAAGAAGGTGTTTATTGCGGATAGGGGAACATACTGTTACAAGGTCATGCCACTCGTGCTAAAAAAACGCAGGCGCTACATATCAGAAAATGGTCAATCGAATGTTCACCAACCGACTAGGAGACATTATGGAAGTTTATACAGATGATATGCTGGTAAAGTATCGCGTGGAGAACGATTACCTCGACCACTTGACGACATGTTTACGTACCCTGAACGAATACAACATGAAACTCAACCCCTCTACATGCACGTTTGGGGTCATATCCGGCAAATTCCTCAGGTACATAGTGACTCAGCGAGGAATCGAAGCATACCCAAAGCAGATCTCCGCGATTCTGGACCTCCAAAGCCCCAAAAACAGCCGCGAAGTACAAAGATTAACTGGCAGAGTGGCAGTGCTCAACCGATTCATCTCACGCTCGACCGATAAGTGTATTTCCTTCTACAACTTGCTGCGCGGCAACAAGAAATTCGTCTAGGACGAGAAGTGCAAAGAGGATTTCGACCAACTCAAGCACTACCTTACCATGCTACCGGTATTGGTTAAACATGATAAAGGAGACACGCTCTATCTCTATATTTCAGTCTCTTCCATGGAAATCAGTAACATTTTCATAAAAAAAGGATCACAGCAAACAAAAGCCGATCTTTTACACCAGCATAAGGATAACATACGCAGAAACACAGTACTCCACCCTAGAGAAGATGGCCCTAGCTGTCATCACTTCAGAAAGGAAGCTCAGACCATAGTTTTAATCACATTCGATCGTCATATTGACAAACCAACCTCAGCGGAAGATCATGCAGAACACGAACCAGTATGTATGTTGTGTAAATGGGCGATCAAATTGAGTGAACATGACATCACTTATCAGAGCAAACCAGCTGAGAAATTTCAAGTGTTGGCCGACTTCATAATCAAACTCCCCCCAGAGCTTGAACATGACATCCTCCTACCGAGCAACTGATGGATTTTGTATGTCGACGGATCGTCCTCCATCAGGGGATCAGGCATCTATATCCATTTACAGTCTCCAACAGGAGAGCTAATCCATCAATTGTCCAGACTCAGGTTTAAAGCGTCTAACAACGAAGCAGAATACAGAGTGCTAATCAATGGGCTACAACTCGCCAAAGCCGTTGGTGCAAACACGTCCACGCGTTATGTGACTCTCAATTAGTCGCTAATCGGTTCAGTGGGGATTATGGTGCAAAGAATGAACGAATGGATGCGTAACTACACCTAGTGTGGAACCTTGCCAAAGAGTTTGATTCCTTCGAACTGACAAGAATCCCGCGCAGAGAGAATGTTTGCGCAGACGCCCTCGCAGCACTCGACAGCAATCCGACCGATCAAGTACCCCGAACGATAGAGATCCAGCATATCAGCGAAGGAATTATCATATCCAACCAGATAAGCCTTGTCATTGCAATCAGTGATAGAGACCGACGAGATTGATGGTTCGACCGATTGCAAGGCATAGGCACTCCCCGATTGGGGAATCCCTTTTATCAGGTACTTAACCGAGGGGACTATGCCGAACGATAAATGGGAAGCACGCCGAGTGAAAGCCAAAAGCTCCAATTCTGTCGTCATGGATGATAAATTTAATCGGTGGACGGCAAATAGAGTCCTGCTAACTTGCATCCATGGGACGGAAACACGCTTGGTCATGGAAGAAACCCACGAATGTGCAGTAAGCAACCATTCGAGTGGTCAAGCGTTGGTCCTCAAAATTAGAGGCCTAGGCCATTATTTGCTGACTGCAAGGCCAACGTCAAAAAGTGTGATAAATGCCAATGACATGCACCTAATATCCACTCGTGGACCAAACTTCTAAGGACGACCGCGGCTTCTTATCCATTCATGCATTGGGCGATGGAGACTATCGGGCCAATGCCAAGGTCAGACAGTGGTGATTCATCCTGGTTATGACAGACTACTTCACCAAATGGGTGGAATCCAAAACACTCGTTCAAGTCACCGACAAGAAAGTGCAAAACTTCGTCTAGAAACACGTCATTTTTCAGCACGGCCTTCCTTACAAAATCATCACCGATAATGGAGCCCAATTCACCTCGAACAATTTCTGCGAACGATGACGATTCACCTAAACACTTGATGCATCATTATCCGAAGGGGAACAGTCATGCAAACACTAAAAATAAGACAATCATCGACTGGATCAAAAATCGCCTCAATCTCAAAAAGGGACATTGGGCAGATGTACTAGACGGGGTCTTTTGGTCTCCTCGGACAACCCCACGAAGCAGGATTGAACAAACACCGTTCTCCTTGCCATATGGAATCAAATCTTTGGCCCCAGCAGAAGTAAGCGTCGCCAGCTTACTCTAGACAAAAAATGCCCCAAGATGTTGAACTGAACAAGGATATGATGCTCGACGCCCTTGACGCGATCAAGGAGCGACGAGACCAGACCCTGCTCAAGATCCAAATTACCTGCACCTCGCGAAAGCTTACTACAATAAGAAATTTTGGGCAAGACCGTTGGAGGTCAATGATTTAGTTTAGAGGAAAGTGTTCGAAAATATGAGGGAATAGAAAGTCGGCATGCTCAGAGCCAATGGGGAAGACCCATATAATATAGTTGAAGTTGTTAAGCCTGTGGTATACCTATTAGACACGTCATCCCAAGAACCAATCCCAAGGTCATGGAATGCCACAAATATATGAAGGTATCACCATTAAAATCGATCAAACGGTCGCAAAAAAAAGGGCTAGGCGAATGACCTGATCATCACTTTCGCTTAGCACCGAATGAATGACAGCGCTTCACATTCATTCGGCTTCAAGACATAATCATTGCTTTCGCCTAGCACCGAACGAATGACAACACGTCACATTAGTTTGGCTCCAAGACAACACGCAACTTCTGCTAAAAATTGAGTAAGTAACCTGACGTCACTTTCGCCTCATCCGCAGCGCGAATGAGTATGTTCTACTCCGTTAAACCAAACTACGAATGGCTTGATCCCTCTTTCCGGTATACGTAGGTAGCCTAGCACTAGGTCCAGCCATAATAGAAAAACAATAAAACATCCATCGCGCATATCTATTTCCTTATCTTGAGTAGACGACCGGGCAAGGGACATCAGTTGTCATTACATCTTTGTTTTGAGCAAACAACAATATACAATCATCAATCGGTCTCGAAGAGTTAACGACGACTGTCTTCCGTTAAAATACCAAGAGAACAGTCGTAGTTGATTTTGTTCTATGAACGACAAAGCAGAGGGCTGCTTCTCGCTCAACCGAACCTAATTAAGAACAACTTGGCTCCCCAACTCGGTAAGTCTAGTTTAGTCAATCGCGCACACTCTTGTCAGTCTGACGATGGAATATCTACCGACTGGAAAACACATTCAAATATAAAAAATAAAAAGATCGATCGGACTTGCATTTCCTCAGAAATTGAACAGTTCTCGAGTAATTCGATTGGTCGGGAAGGGAGAGCGATTGTACTTGTCTGTTTTTTGCCTAAGGAACTTAACGTTTGAACGCATACCATAAACAAAAAGAGAGAATGAAAGAAAGGTGATTATATTAAGCGATTACAAAGGCCAACAAGGCAAGGACATAGGCAAATACAATAAGGCATATGAACGTCTGAAAATACAACAAAAGACTGAAGGCGAGGAAAATAAGGGACTCATTCTTGTTCAAAGAGCTGATCACCCGGAGACGGCCCAGTTGCACCATTAAGGGGAGTCAGTTGTGTCTGAACCGAAAGGGTGGACTCTACGGGGACATCCAAAGGATTCGATGTGTCCTGAATCTTCAACCGATCGACGTCCTCGAGATTTTGAATAGCAAGAATGCGCTCTGCTGAGTAGGCTGAGGGATTTGTCGTACCCTAAGTCTCTGACGGACCGACGTCCTTAGGATCCTGAATAACATGAGTATGCTCCTCTTCAGAATTCGAGGTCGGATAACTATGGGCGTCAATGGATCGATCACTCCCAAATTGGATCCAAACTGGTCAAAGCCGTAGAGCGGCTAGAGGCAGAGATGAGAAAGGGTGAGGTCCTGCTCAGTGATATCTTATACCTTGGCCTCTTCGGCTTTCTTCTTGTATTTGGCCTCATCGGCGATTAGGATTTCCATTAATCTCTTTGGAACCTTTAAGACCCATCTCTTCAGCAAGTCCATAGACCCCAACGTCCTAGAAGCCTGGCTGTGGAGGTATAGTTTTGCCACTTGTTTGTCCTGATCGGCCATGTACTTTCTGAACTTCTCGAATCAACAATTTCACTTCGATAGCATATTGGCCTCAGCTTGCCTCCGCTCAAGCAATGCCTCATGACTGAGTGACCTTCTCAGAAGATCTGTTTCCCTCCCTGACCTCTCTAATTCTTCAGCTTTCTCCTCTCTACAAACGTCTAATGGTCTCTCGGTCGGCCTCTCTTTTCTTCAAGAGATCAATGATCTTCTTCTTGGATAGTTTGTGCTCCCTGCTGAGACGGTTCCTATATGAGACGACTTTGTTTGCTTTCTCGAGAACTTCCTTCTTGATCGCCTCGAACTCAGATTCTTTGGCCTTAACGGTTACCTCGGCCAAACTGAGGTCGATCTTCGCTTTCCGTAGGGCCATCTCGTAATCTAGAATCAGAAGATTCGATCGGGCAGTGTCTTGGTGAACACACGAAGCGCAATCAGTAAATGACAGAAAAGAATAAAGAAAGGGAAAGGACTGACAATCACGTCCACACGAGCTTACTCGGCGTATTTTTCCAGAAATGCAAGTTTTGAGACCTCTGGTATGACCCGGACTCCTCCTCTAATTTGTCGTGTCAGGTCACCGCAAGCCTTGTAATCTTCGACGAGGGGTCCCTCCTAATTGAATAGAAACTACACATGCTCAGACTTGGCTATCGGGTGTCTTACTAACGGAGGGTCCAAAACCCCCAGAGTGTATGCCGAGTAGAAGGTGTAGTAATCTTTTTAGGAGAAACGGGTGCTCTGGCTCCATCTCAAGATTGGAGAGCGGGTTATGAATCCCTAGTCGATCGGTCCCTTGACCCATTCTGCTTCTTGGCAATTGTCTCCTCGGACGTATCGCCTGATGATCTCCTCTGTTTGGCCTCTGAAGTCTTCTCAAACCCCTCTTTGGGCAAATTCTAGGGACTATGCCCTTGAACCTCCATGCAATCATCGTTTCTCTTGCTTGTCGATCTATCACCATCCGTCTTATAATTCTAATCGGTAGGGAGGTCGGCCAGTGACTTCTTAAAAGACTTCGATCTCTTCTTTTTCTTCTTCTTCAAGGGAAGAGTGTTAGCCGCCCGATCGATCGGGGTCTCCTCCATGATACTGTCAACGACATCCGATCGAGCTTTCGTCTGATCAATTGGAATCCCCCACTGATCGTTTGTTTCCTCTTCCGCACAATCTCGGTCCTCATCAAGTCAAAACTCTCCCAATTGAGATCGAAGATATCGCTATAGCTCGGATACTCTTTCGAAATTTTGCCCGTCAGTGAAAGCTTCAACCTTTCTCCTTTAGAATCTGGACAGGGGAATTGTAACGACCAATCAACTAACAAAAAAAGAAGAAGAAGAACAAAGTCACGTTAATGAACAACTAGCTCAGTGTCGATCGAACCAACCAAACGGTCGGTTGGAGATCACGTAAGAAAAAAGAGCTCACCTCTAACGGTTTTATTTCATTGACGGTGAATTCTCTTCTGGTCGAATTCGCTCCACTTGTGCTGACTAAGTGATACGCCCAAAATTGAAGGATCACTCTAAGGTTGGTGGATTGGATAAGTCTTCCACCGAATGAGCTAGAAAGCACAAACGGTCAAGGGACGTGGATCGAATGGTCGCAGAAAGGCTGCGGAAGACCCTCGATATTCTAACTCCTAAGCTCGAATATATGACTCACTTTGACGAATTAGAAGCTACGATATTCGATTAGGAACAAAGGATTCAACAAGAGAAAAGACAAATGATTTTATTAAAAAGTTGAATGAATAAAACAATACAATAGCAAACCTTTATATAATATGTTGTGGGTTAGACCAAAGGTCTAAACTTATTCTAGGAAATACAAACTAAATAAAAATGTGGGACTTGACCAAAGACCAAAGACTTGACCAAATTTTGAAAGTTGTGGTCGGAAAACTCTTCGGCTGGTTGCGTCCTTTACCTGGTTGACATTCTCTGAATTGCCGTCAGATTGCTATATTATACGACCATGTTTTGTATATTCTTGTTGGGTCGTTATTGAAATACTTCAAACACTGATTTCTAAATGAGAACAAAACATCCACATTTTGTATCAAGCTCATTAGCTTCTCTTGGTCTAGAAATTCATGGATCAAACCGATAAGGCCCATAACGAATGACAGCGCTTCACATTCGTTCGGCTTCAAGACAGAATCATTGCTTTCGCCTAGCACCGAACGAATGACAACACGTCACATTCGTTTGGCTCCAAGACAACACGCAACTTCTGCTAAAAATTGAGTAAGTAACCTGACGTCACTTTCGCCTCATCCGCAGCGCGAATGAGTATGTTCTACTCCGTTAAACCAAACTACGAATGGCTTGATCCCTCTTTCCGGTATACGTAGGTAGCCTAGCACTAGGTCCAGCCATAATAGAAAAACAATAAAACATCCAACGCGCATATCTATCTCCTTATCTTGAGTAGACGACCGAGCAAGGGACATCAGTTGTCATTACATCTTTGTTTTGAGCAAACAACAATATACAATCATCAATCGGTCTCGAAGAGTTAAAGACGACTGTCTTCCGTTAAAATACCAAGAGAACAGTCGTAGTTGATTTGTTCTATGAACGACAAAGCAGAGGGCTGCTTCTCGCTCAACCGAACCTAATTAAGAACAACTTGGCTCCCCAACTCGGTAAGTCTAGTTTAGTCAATCGCGCACACTCCTGTCAGTCTGACGATGGAATATCTACCAACTGGAAAACACATTCAAATATAAAAAATAAAAAGATCGATCGGACTTGCATTTCCTCAGAAATTGAACAGTTCTCGAGTAATTTGATTGGTCGGGAAGGGAGAGCGATTGTACATGTCTGTTTTTTGCCTAAGGAACTTAACGTTTGAACGCATACCATAAACAAAAAGAGAGAATGAAAGAAAGGTGATTATATTAAGCGATTACAAAGGACAACAAGGCAAGGACATAGGCGAATACAATAAGGCATATGAACGTCTGAAAATACAACAAAAGACTGAAGGCGAGGAAAATAAGGGACTCATTCTTGTTCAAAGAGCTGATCGCCCGGAGACGGCCCAGTTGCACCATCAAGGGGAGTCAGTTGTGTCTGAACGGAAAGGGTGGACTCTACGGGGACATCCAAAGGATTCGATGTGTCCTGAATCTTCAACCGATCGACGTCCTCGAGATTTTGAATAGCAAGAATGCGCTCTGCTGAGTAGGCTGAGGGATTTGTCGTACCCTAAGTCTCTGACGGACCGACGTCCTTAGGATCCTGAATAACATGAGTATGCTCCTCTTCAGGATTCGAGATCGGATAACTATGGGCGTCAATGGATCGATCACTCCCAAATTGGATCCAAACTGGTCAAAGCCGTAGAGCGGCTAGAGGCAGAGATGAGAAAGGGTGAGGTCCTGCTCAGTGATATCTTATACCTTGGCCTCTTCGGCTTTCTTCTTGTATTTGGCCTCATCGGCGATTAGGATTTCCATTAATATCTTTGGAACCTTTAAGACCCATCTCTTCAGCAAGTCCATAGACCCCAACGTCCTAGAAGCCTTGCTGTGGAGGTATAGTTTTGCCACTTGTTTGTCCTTATCGGCCATGTACTTTCTGAACTTCTCGAATCAACAATTGCACTTCGATAGCATATTGGCCTCAGCTTGCCTCCGCTCAAGCAATGCCTCATGAATGAGTGACCTTCTCAGACGATCTGTTTCCCTTTCTGACCTCTCTAATTCTTCAGCTTTCTCCTCTCTACAAATGTCTAATGGTCTCTCGGTCGGCCTCTCTTTTCTTCTCGAGATCAATGATCTTCTGCTTGGAAATTTTGTGCTCCCTACTGAGACGGTTCCTATATGAGACGACTTTGTTTGCTTTCTCGAGAACTTCCTTCTTGATCGCCTCGAACTCAGATTCTTTGGCCTTAACGGTTACCTCGGCCAAACTGAGGTCGATCTTCGCTTTCCGTAAGGCCATCTCGTAATCTAGAATCAGAAGATTCGATCGGGCAGTGTCTTGGTGAACACACGAAGCGCAATCAGTAAATGACAGAAAAGAACAAAGAAAGGGAAAGGACTGACAATCACGTCCACACGAGCTTTCTCGGCGTATTTTTCCGGAAATGCAAGTTTTGAGACCTCTGGTATGACCCGGACTCCTCCTCTAATTTGTCGTGTCAGGTCACCGCAAGCCTTGTAATCTTCGACGAGGGGTCCCTCCTAATTGAATAGAAACTACACATGCTCGGACTTGGCTATCGGGGGTCTTACTGACGGAGGGTCCAAAACCCCCAGAGTGTATGCCATGTAGACGGTGTAGTAATCTTTTTAGGAGAAACGGGTGCTCTGGCTCCATCTCAAGACTGGAGAGCGGGTTATGAATCCCTAGTCGATCGGTCCCTTGACCTCTGCTTCTTGCCAATTGTCTCCTCGGACGTATCGCCTGATGATCTCCTCTGTTTGGCCTCTGAAGTCTTCTCAAACCCCTCTTTGGGCAAATTCTAGGGACTATGCCCTTGAACCTCCATGCAATCATCGTTTCTCTTGCTTGTCGATCTATCACCATCCGTCTTATAATTCTAATCGGTAGGGAGGTCGGCCAGTGACTTCTTAAAAGACTTCGATCTCTTCTTTTTCTTCTTCTTCAAGGGAAGAGTGTCAGCCGCCCGATCGATCGGGGTCTCCTCCATGATACTGTCAACGACATCCGATCGAGCTTTCATCTGATCAATTGGAGTCCCCCACTGATCGTTTGATTCCTCTTCCGCGCAATCTCGGTCCTCATCAAGTCAAAACTCTCCCAATTGAGAACTGAAGATATCGCTATAGCTCGGATACTCTTTCGGAATTTTGCCCGTCAGTGAAAGCTTCAACCTTTCTCCTTTAGAATCTGGACAGGGGAATTGTAACGACCAATCAACTAACAAAAAAAGAAGAAGAAGAACAAAGTCACATTAATGAACAACTAGCTCAGTGTCGATCGAACCAACCAAACGGTTGGTCGGAGATCACGTAAGAAAAAAGAGCTCACCTCTAACGGTTTTATTTCATTGACGGTGAATTCTCTTCTGGTCGAATTCGCTCCACTTGTGCTGACTAAGTGATACGCCCAAAATTTGAAGGATCACTCTAAGGTTGGTGGATTGGATAAGTCTTCCACCGAATGAGCTAGAAAGCACAAACGGTCAAGGGACGTGGATCGAATGGTCGCAAAAAGGCTGCGGAAGACCCTCGATATTCTAACTCCTAAGCCCGAATATATGACTCACTCCGACAAATTAGAAGCTACGATGTTCGATTAGGAACAAAGGATTCAACAAGAGAAAAGAAAGATGATTTTATTAAAAAGTTGAATGAATAAACTTATTCTAGGAAATACAAACTAGATAAATATGTGGGACTTGACCAAAGACCAAAGACTTGACCAAATTTTGAAAGTTGTGGTCGGAAAACTCTTCGGCTGGTTGCGTCCTTTACCTAGTTGACAGTCTCTGAATTGCCGTCAGATTGCTATATTATACGACCATGTTTTGTATATTCTTGTTGGGTCATTATTGAAATACTTCAAACACTAATTTCTAAATGAGAACAAGACATCCACATTTTGTATCAAGCTCATTAGCTTCTCTCGGTCTAGAAATTCATGGATCAAACCGATAAGGCCCATAAACAGCCCATTAAGCCAAGCTATGATCAGTTGCCTAGCTGGTTCGTACATGATTTTCATACCTTGGTCCATGATGCTGGTCAGGGTCGCATCATCCACTCCCTTAAAAGGATTTGTCCTCAAATCCGGAATTTCTAGGATGAATGAACTAACATGGTTTTGCTAAGCCAAGGTATTTCTACAGTTTTTTGTGCACACACGACCCTATTCCAGGCTCAAAGATGAAGTGTTGTAGACCCTCTTCAGGCCTCAGTAGCTCCACTGGGTCGTACTCATTGCAAACGAATAGCTGACCTAGTTTATCACTTGATAAAGAACCGAGAATATCACCTGAAGCATAAGCGGTTGTGAGATCTTTTTTCATGATCAGCTTCTGGTCCACTATCAACCTCATTTTCAGCAATATTTTGGATTTCCAAGAGAACACTTACAGCCTCTGGTTCTTACTTTTGATGCAGCTGGCCGTCCATAGATTCGGCTAGGACATAAACAGTCGATTGCTCTGGTTTGATATCTTTGGCCTCTTGATCTTCTTCCAACACTAACGATGGACGTGGGTCAGTGACGTTTTGATGGATCTTAGCCTTCGAACTCTCCAGCCATCTCTCAAAACCCTCATTCCTCTTCTCTTCAGTTCTGGCCGATGGAGTTTCTACAACTTGTCTCGATTGTGGCTTTTTTTGGCTGCCTTCTTTGGACTGCTCGGTTTAATTCCCATTGAACCAGAACGAAGGAAGATTTGTGTACCTTTTTTGCTGAGTGGTTTCTTCCATTTGCCTCTCTCAGGTCGTGACTTCTTGGCTTTCTCCTGTTGATCACTTTATATTGTGCTATCATCTCGGTTGTACGTTTGTTGTACCTCCATTCTTGCAACTTTTCTTCTTGTGCTTTAAGTTCAGCCTCCTCTTCATAGTTTCTTAATAGTCCAAAAGACACATATCTCTTAGAAGATGAAGTGTTGTACCTCCATTCTCGCAAATTTTCTTCTCGTGCTTTGCGCGTTGCCTTCTCTTCATGGTGTCTCAACAGTCCAAGAGACACAGTTGATCTCTTAGAAGATGAAGAGTTACGAATGTCTGGCTGTGAAGAACTCCAAACCTTAGAGTGGCTCTGATACCACATGATACGCCCTGAATTGGAGGATCACTCTAAGGTTGGTGTATTGGATAAGCCTTGCACCGAATGAGCTAGAAAGCAAAAAAGATCAAGGTATGGGGATCAAAAGGTGACACAAGAGGTGCGGAAAGTCTGTTGATTCTACCAACCTCTAAGCCCGAAGATATGACACACTCCGACGGCTCAAAAGATAAGATGTTCAATGAAGAAAAAATGATTCAACGAGTTAAAAGAAAAGGTTTTTATTAAAAAGTTGAATGAATAAAACAATACAATAGCAAGAATTTATATAATAGTTTGTGGGTTACACCAAAGTCCTAAATTTATTCTAGGAAATACAAACTAGATAAATATGTTGGACTTGACCAAATTTTGAAAGTTGTGGTCGGAAAACTCTTCGACTGGTTGCGTCCTTTCACCTGGTTGACAGTATCTGAATTACCATCAGATTGATATATTATACGATCATGTTTTGTATATTCTTGTTGGGCCTTTTTTGAACAATCCCAAACACTGATTTCTTACTTTGAAAAAGGCCTCCATGTTTTGTATCAAGTCCATTAGCTTCTCACGGTCTAGAACTTCATGGATCAAACTGATAAGGCCCATAAACAATCCATTAAGCCAAGCTATGATCAGTTGCCTAACTGGTTCGTACCTTATTTTCATACCTTGGTCCATGATGCTGGTCAGGGTCGCATCATCCCCTCCTCCTTTAAAAGGATTTGTCCTCAAATCCGGACCATCTAGGATGAATGAACCGACATGGTTTTGCTCAGCCAAGGTGTTTCTACTTTTTTTTTGCACACATGACCCTATTCCAGGCTCAAAGATGAAGTGTTGTAGACCATCATCAGGCCTCAGTAGCTCCACTGGGTTGTACTCATTGAAAACGAATGGCTGACCTAGTTTATCACTTGATAAAGAACCGAGAATATCATTTGAAGCATAAGGGGTTGTGAGATCTTTTTCATGATCAGCTTCTGGTCCACTATCAACCTCATTTTCAGAAACCTTTTGGACTTCCAAGAGAACACTTACAGCGTCTGGTTCTTCTTTTTGATGCAGCTGGTCGTCCGTAGATTCTGCTCGGACATAAACAGTCGATAGCTCTGGTTTGATATCTTTGGCTCTTGATCTTCTTCCAACACTAACAATGGACGTGGGTCTGTGACGCTTTGATGGATCTTAGCCTTAAAACTCTCCAGCCATCTCTCAGAACCCTCATTCCTCTTCTCTTCAGTTCTGGCCGATGGAGTTTCTACAACTTGTTTCGATTGTGGCTTTTTGAGTGCCTTCTTTGGACTGCTCGGTTTAACTCCCATTGAACCAGAATCAAGGAAAATTCGTACCTTCTTCGATGAGTGGTTTCTTCCATTTTTCTCTCTCAGGTCATGACTTATTGGCTTCCTCCTCTTGGTCATGCTCATATTGTGCTATCATCTCGGTTGTACGTTTCTTGTACCTCCATTCTCGCAACTTTTCTTCTTGTTCTTTAAGTTCAGCCTCCTCTTCATAGTTTCTTAGTAGTCCAAAAGACACATATTTCTTAGCAGATGAAGAGTTGTACCTCCATTCTCGCAAATTTTCTTCTCGGGCTTTACGCGTTGCCTTCTCTTCATGGTTTCTCAACAGTCCAAAAGACACAGTTGATCTCTTGATAGTTGAAGAGTTACGAATTTTGGCTGTGAAGAGCTCAAATCCTCAGAGTTGCTTTGATACCACATGATACGCCTGAAACTGAAGGATCACTCTAAGGTTGGTGCATTGGATAAGTCTTGCACAGAATAAGCTAGAAAGCACAAACGATCAAGGGACGTGGATCGAATGGTCGCAGAAAGGCCGCGGAAGACCCTTGATATTCCAACTCCTAAAACCGAAGATATGACTTACTCCGATGATTAGAAGCTACAATGTTTGATTAGGAACAAAGAATTCAACAGGATAAAAGAAAGATGATTTTATTAAAATGTTGAATGAATAAAACAATACAATAGCGAGCCTTTATATAATAGGCTGTGTTGAAGAGAAACATGAAGAAAAGAAGCCCAATCGATCGATGGGTTTCTGCCACAAAACCCCATCGATCGATGGCAACTCTGCGAATGGAATGTGCTAAAGTAATCGATCGATTGTACAATACAATCGATCGATGGAACTAAAACTCCAAATCTCATATTGCCTTGCATCGATCGATGCAGTTTTAGGGCAAAACTGCATCGATCGATGCAGTTTTAGGGCAAAACTGCATCGATCGATTGGCGTTCTGCGACCACCAACTACACCAACCTCACCTACTTCACCTACTGCACCTACTTCACCAACTGCACCAACTCACCTTTCATCATCATGTCTGGAGCTTTTGAAGGACTTCACCTGTGTATAAATAGAGGGGTTGTAACACATACCAGATATACAAAATAAAAACATGTTCTTCCCCATTCTCATTCTCTCTATCAAATCACAAACTCCTTCTATGTTTGATCATCTGTCTAACTAGTATATTCTTCTTTGTATTACTTCCGCAATTAAGCCATTCTCACATGGTATCAGAGCCTACCACTCTTGAGACCTGATTATATCTCTCATCATCCAACATACTTCCGCAAACCCCTTCATCTAAGCATCCGCAAGAATGGAAAACTCATCCAAAATCTCTATTCCGGTTACTCTCAAAGGAGTAAACTATCTCTTATGGTCTAGGCTGGTGAAAACAGCCTTAGGAGGAAGAGGTCTCTGGTCATACGTGACAGAAGACAAACCATCTACAGAAACCGTCCAAGGAGGGGATGGTAAGGAAGTGGTGGTGGCTAGCAAGGACAATTGGGATCAGGAGGATCTCTTGGTGTTGTCCATCATTCAAAGCAGCCTTGAAACATCAATCTTGGAAGGTTACTCATACTGTGAAACTTCCAAAGAGTTGTGGAACACTCTTCAAAAGGTGTATGGCAATATTTCAAACCTAAGTAGAGTATTTGAAGTCAAGAGGGCTATAAACTCACTCCACCAAGAAGACACGGATTTTAACCAACATTTCGGCAAGTTCCGAGCCTTGTGGGCTGAAATGGAGATGTTGAGGCCAAGCACCGTGGATCCAACTATCCTGAAAGAAAGGAGGGAGCAAGACAAGGTGTTCGCCCTACTCCTCACACTGAACCCCGGCTACAATGACCTCATTAAGCACTTACTAAGAGCCGAGAAGCTACCAACCTTGGAAGAGGTGTGCTCTCATATTCAAAAGGAGCAAGGATCCGTAGAACTCTTTGAAAAAAGAGGAGACCTTGTGTTGGCAAACACTGCTGAAGGAAGTGCAAACAAGAGTTACTACAAACCGGATGACAAGAAAAGTTGGGTATGTGATCACTGTAAGAAGAAAGGGCACGGGAAGGACAAATGTTGGATTCTTCACCCTCATCTCAAACCACAGAAGTTCAAAACCCCTTACTATAATGCCAGAGCCAACTTCTCTGATAACAATCATGCCGAGAAAGGAAAAGCACTTGCATCCAGCAGCACCAGGAGTGTAATAACCAACCAGGATGAGTCCATCAGGCGTTCTGACATTGAGAACCTCATCAAAGCCCTCAAAGATAACTCTGGTAACATTCTTGGTACCTCTTTACATGCTTATCATACGGGTCACTCCTTGAACGCTAGCACAAAGTCAAAAATAACTAAACCCCTTGTAATTGATTCTGGAGCTAGCCACCACATGATTAGTGACAAAGGATTGATTAAAAATATTGTTCCATCACTAGGAAATGTCCTTATAGCTAATGGCGAGATGGTGCCAATTAAAGGGATTGGTGAACTTAGGATATTTGAAAAAGATTCCAAAGCTTTCTATATGCCTAATTTCACATCCAATTTGTTATCTGTAAAAAGAGTGGCTACTGACTTAAATTGCAATGTTACCTTCACGCCTAATGATGTCTATTTTCAGGATATTGAAACTAGTAGGTTACTTGGCAAAGGTGTAACCAAAGGAGACTTGTACTTACTTGAAGACACTATGCCAACAACCGATTTATCTATTGCTTTAAGTTCTTGTTTTAACCTCCCTAAAGATATCATGTGGCATGCTAGATTAGGACATCCTCATTCTCGTGCCTTGAACATCATGCTACCTAGTATTTCCTTTCAAAAAGTGTGTGAAGCTTGTATTCTAGGAAAACATTGCAGAACTGTGTTTCCTAAGTCTAGTACTATCTATGAATGTGCATTTGATTTAATCCACTCTGATGTATGGACTGCACCTTGCACATCTAGAGAACTCCATAAGTATTTTGTGACATTTATAGATGAGAAAACTAAATACACATGGATCACTCTACTTAAATCAAAGGATAGGGTATTAGATGCATTCATAAACTTCCAAAATCATGTCTCTAACCATTACAATGCAAAGATAAAGATTTTGAGATCAGATAATGGTGGGGAATATACAAGCAATGCATTTAAGCATCACCTATCCAAGCACGGAATAATTCATCAAACAAGCTGCCCATATACTCCTCAACAAAATGGTGTGGCCGAAAGGAAGAACCGGCACCTTATGGAAGTAGCCAGAAGCATGATGTTCCACATGAACGTACCAAAAATGTTTTGGGGAGATGCCGTGATGACTGCCTGCTATCTGATCAACAAAATACCAACCCAGGTATTGCAGGATCAGTCGCCACATGAGGTATTAAACAAGAGAAATCCATCTATAGATCACCTTCGGGTATTTGGTTGCGTGTGCTTTGTGTTGATACCAGGAGAGCAAAGGAACAAGCTGGAACCAAAGAGCACCAGAGCCATGTTTATTGGCTATTCACCTCAACAAAAAGGATACAAATGCTATGTACCGGAGACCAGGAGGGTCTTAGTATCCAGAGATGTGAAGTTTGTTGAGTCAAAAGGTTACTATGAAGAAAAAAGCTGGGATGAAGTGAAAGACTTGTCGCAATCTGCCTCAGACAGAGCTGAGAATTTAAGAAGAGTCATGGAAAATATTGGCATTACAATACCGAGAAGAGAAGCTGCAGTTCAACCTCCATCAACCCACCAAGACCCAACCGGAGAAATGGACCAGGAGGGAATTTTTAATGAAGGTACAGAGGACGCTCCTCTTGATCCTGAGGGGGGGAATCAAACTGAGTCGCAGCCGGACAACACAGCTACTCATGATCAAGAAGAGCAACCAGAAGAATCAAGAGACAATGAAGATCAACCAGCGGATGATGGAGCTACAACAACTGAGGAAACTATCCAACCACTAAGAAGAAGCACTAGGATCCGACATACAAGAGTGTACTTCAACTCACAAGCCGTGGCACACCATTCACAAACTCCATGTTCCTTAGTAGAGTTTCCTGCCAGCCACCAAGCCTTCATGACTAGTGTGGATCAAGAATTTATTCCAAGAAACTATGAAGAAGCTATGAAGATAGATGAGTGGAGGAAATCAGTGGAAGATGAAATTGGCGCCATGATCAAAAATGAAACCTGGTTTGAGTGTGAACTTCCCAATGACAAGAAAGCCGTGACAAGCATGTTGCTGTTCACCATCAAATACTTAGCAAATGGGAAGCCAGAGAGGAAGAAGACACGGCTTGTGGCAAGAGGCTATACACAAGTATATGGAGAAGACTACCTTGAGACATTTGCACCAGTAGCAAAACTTCATACCATCAGGATTCTCTTGTCCATTGCCGTAAACCTAGAATGGGATCTTTGGCAAATGGATGTCAAGAATGCGTTTCTACAAGGAGAGCTTGAAGATGAAGTGTATATGAGACCACCGCCTGGTATGGAAGGCATGGTAAAACCTGGAAATGTTCTAAGACTAAGGAAAGCTATCTACGGGTTGAAGCAATCTCCAAGAGCTTGGTACCATAAGCTAAGCACAACCTTGAATGGAAAAGGATTTACAAAGTCTGAAGCTGATCATACTCTTTTCACCCTCACCAGCAATCAAGGAATCATTGCCATACTGATCTATGTAGACGACCTCATCATCACCGGCAATGATAAGAAAGGGATTGCATCAACCAAAGAGTTCCTCAAGGCAAGCTTTGACATCAAAGATTTAGGAGAGCTAAAGTATTTCTTGGGCATTGAGATGTGTAGATCCAATGAGGGTCTGTTCATGTCCCAAAGAAAGTACACGCTTGACATACTTAAAGAAGCTGGTAATCTAGGAGGAAGAACAGCCAAAACACCATTAGAAGAAGGCTACAAAGTAATGCGTGAGGGGGAGATAGAAGATAAGCCATATGAAGACCCAAAACACTATAGAAGAATGGTGGGGAAGCTAATCTATCTAACCATCACAAGGCCGGATGTGTGTTTTGCTGTGAACCAAGTCAGTCAGCATATGCAAGCACCAAAAATGTATCACTGGAACATGGTGGAAAGGATTCTAAGATATCTTAGAGAGGCACCAGGGCAAGGAGTTTGGCTAGGCTGCAACAATAGCACTGAGATCGTGGGGTATTGTGATGCAGACTGGGCTGGAGACAGAAAGGACAGGAGGTCTACTACAGGATACTGCACATTCATTGGAGGTAATCTAGTCACTTGGAAGAGCAAGAAGCAGAAGATAGTCGCATGTTCCAGTGCTGAAGCGGAATATAGGGCAATGAGGAAGCTCACTAGCGAACTGATTTGGATAAAGAACCTACTAATGGATGTGGGAATTGAGCAAACCACTCCCATAACCATGCATTGTGATAATCAGGCGGCTATCCACATAGCTTCCAACAATGTGTTCCATGAGCGGACTAAACATATTGAAGTGGATTGTCACAAAGTTAGACAAGCCGTGGAGCAACAGATCATCTTGCCATGTTATACACGAAGTGAGGAACAACTAGCAGATATCTTCACCAAAGCTGCAAACCAAAAAGTCTGTGAGTTCATTCATTCAAAGCTTGGACTCATGGAACTCCCATCTCATTAAGTCTCCCCTTCATGAAGTATTCTACTCTTTTTCCTTGGCTGGGGTTTTATCCCATGAGGTTTTACCTGGCTAAGTTTTTAATGAGGGAATGCTTCATGACTTCCAAGCTTGACTTGTTTCGTATGGTCAAGCTTGAGGGGGAGTGTTGAAGAGAAACATGAAGAAAAGAAGCCCAATCGATCGATGGGTTTCTGCCACAAAACCCCATCGATCGATGGCAACTCTGCGAATGGAATGTGCTAAAGTAATCGATCGATTGTACAATACAATCGATCGATGGAACTAAAACTCCAAATCTCATATTGCCTTGCATCGATCGATGCAGTTTTAGGGCAAAACTGCATCGATCGATTGGCGTTCTGCGACCACCAACTACACCAACCTCACCTACTTCACCTACTGCACCTACTTCACCAACTGCACCAACTCACCTTTCATCATCATGTCTGGAGCTTTTGAAGGACTTCACCTGTGTATAAATAGAGGGGTTGTAACACATACCAGATATACAAAATAAAAACATGTTCTTCCCCATTCTCATTCTCTCTATCAAATCACAAACTCCTTCTATGTTTGATCATCTGTCTAACTAGTATATTCTTCTTTGTATTACTTCCGCAATTAAGCCATTCTCACAGGCTGCGGGTTAGACCAAAGTCTAAACTTATTCTAGGAAATACTAACTAGATAAATATGTTGGACTTCACCAAAGACCAAAGACCAAATACTTGATCAAATTTTGAAAGTTGTGGTCGGAAAACTCTTCGGCTGGTTGCGTCCTTTCACCTAGTCGACGGTCTCTGAATTATCGTCAGATTGATATATTATATGACCATGTTTTGTATATTCTTATTGGGTCATTATTGAAATACTCCAAACACTGATTTTAAAATGAGAACAAGGCCTCCACATTTTGTATCAAGTCCATTAGCTTCTATCAGTATAGAACTCATAGATCAAACCGATAAGGCCCATAAACAGCCCATTAAGCCAAGCTATAATCAGTTGCCTAACTGGTTCGTACATGATTTTCATACCTTGGTCATGACGCTGGTCCGGGTCGCATCACTAAGTGCGGTTATTTTCGGAACGTCTTCCCAAAAGGTGTCGGGGTATCGAATAGTGTTCGGGTGCATAACTGCAAAAAGGAGAGCAAAAGTTTAGATCTGACAACAAGCAAACGGTCGCTCGGTATCAGCTAACTACCGATACGAGGGCTCCACAGAACGAAGAAGTTATCTCCCAGTGGTTCTTCAAAGGCAGCCTCATCGGCTCTGATGCAAATATTAAAATGATGATGCTAATGTTTGCACTGCAAATAAGTCGTTTGGCCTCGGCTGGGTCAGCGTCATCTCCTCAAAGACATGAACGGTTATCAATACGTCTATTTTCGCCGCCATTACCATCAAAGCAACGACGATCTGAATGGCACGTTCATCAGTTGGGTCATGGTCACGTCACGACGAGCACAATAAGAAGTAATGAAGCGCGGGATTGGAAACTAAATTTTGGAATCCCTTCCGAAGAAAAACTCATAGACGCACTGGTAACCTATTGGTGGTGTCCACGGGCGTTGGTCGGGCCTCAGAATCATAAAGGTGACACCATGCACGTTGCATTCCTTCATCAATGCAGAAACTCCCTTCATAGTAGAACAAGTTGGGAGCACTTCATCCCAGTTTTGACCCTCTATCATAGATGGCCGAGAAAGTTCCAATGGAAGATCCGAAAGTTGTTTGATTGTCCCATCGCTATAATAATGGAACGGGATCAATCTCATGTCAGTCTCGAGTCCGCCAATATGTTGATCAGCCACAACAACACTCAGATTCTGCTCCTCATCCTTATCAGTTCTAATAGGCCCAGACCAGGGCGAACGACATTCAGCATCGTCGTCTGACGAAGAACTATTCTCAGTGCGATCGGTATCCGTTTCAGCATCCTTAGAGCACTGTCCATCCCCATCCCTCCGAAGCAGATCCTCGGTATCTCAGGTCCGGTCTGAGTTCAGGAGGGTCACGTCGTTATAAATATTGTGATGGGCCCTAATCGCGGAACCAAGCAACTTCGGGCCAATCAATGTCTCCCTCGGGGGGTGTCTGAGCGGTCCGAACGCCCTTCCTTCTCTCGCACGGAGTATACTTTTTCTAGAAGATGACATTTCTCACGCGGCCGTAGAAGGAGAAAAGGTGACTAGAGAAGTCGAGAATTAACAGTGGCAAATCAGAGATGGAAGGATGGCGGTAAAAGATTGAGAGAAAAAGAGAGAGAGTGTACCTTTTCAGAATCAGAAGATAGGGAAATAGTGAAGAAGGGGGCTCTATTTACAGCAAAAAAAACGGGCTTCGAGGATAGCATAATTATTATGCCCATTGGGCCTAGTAAGACCCCTCGTTCGCACCAAAAAATCAAAAACCACTGATTGGTTCATCCATAGCAAACTGGACCAGTCAAACCGATCCAATTGACCAGCTGAAAGAGAGCCCAAGAACGTTCCGGGCGAGCCGGAGGAACTCATTACACCTGGGGGTTCATCAAGCGATCGGATCTGGAAAGGCAGTTGAAGAGAAAATGATATACCGCTCGGGGCACGGCCGATTCCATTATTCTCTAGACCTATTCTTTCTAATCCATCGAGCTGAGCAGGTGTCGCTCGATGAACTAGGGAGGGGGGCTTACTGTTGGAGAGGAATTGCATACCTCCAACAAGACCCGTCCAATAATGGCAATTCGGCCCATTACCATCGTCGAGCCGATCGGAGTCGACCCGACTCAAAGCCGGCGACTATATAAAGACAGATCGAGCGGTAGGGACGAAGCCACACATCCTCTCTAACGATCAATTGCATCTCAGGATCCCTCTATTGAGCCAAAAGGCCCATTAAGGCCCGATTCTGGGCCCGGGTTTTTACGGCAAACAAACTTAGGGCAGACAAGGGGATGAAAGGATCTATCTATTAAAGGAGAGGAGAGCAGAAGGGGGAAGAGGGAATTTTTTCCAGACCAACTGATTGACGGCACGATCTAGGGTTTTGAACAAGAACAACATATCTCAATCAATTGTTTTTATCTTTCTTTCCTATAAATCGTTTGTTTCCCGACTTCAATCAATAAAACGTCTTCGTAATAACCCACAGATCGAGTATTGTTCCTTTGAGTCAGTTAAACCAAACTCAGAATCAACAACATGGATACTGTAATCCTGCTCTTCATCCATGCCCAATAGTTAGCTCTTATAGGATCCACACAACAAAACTAGCCAAGTTGGTATATGCTTCTTCAGTAGCTAGAGCTTTCACCTAGTCTCTATGCTCGTTCGTTGGTCTCAATCCATCTCATAGAATATCCAAAAGGGTGCTCAGAGCGTGTCCATGGAAGCAATCTGTACGCAAAAGAACTCTCAAACAGACTGAAGAAACACTTGGATCGCTAATCCAAGACTATGCGTCGTGTTTTTAAAGAGACTTCATGTATCTCCATGAGCTCTCGTTACCAGGATTGGCATGGCTTTGGTTGTGTAGCTTACTTCAGATTCTCTCATGGCTTTTAGGCCTCCCAATGACGGAGATCTAGTGATAACGTAATACCTCTGCCAGATTTAAGACTATGAAGTTATTCAAAAAGGTGAAAGTATAATCTAGCATGTGAATCATATATTCCATGCAGAGTTGTTAAAGACGTCAGATTCAAGGAGCACGTCACAGTAATCAAGCTCATTCTCCCATCCTCCTAATGCTTGTAGTGCCCACGGCAGATTGTTCCCAACATGAAGCAACAAACAAAGATAACATACATACATACATACATACATACATACATACATAAAATGAGTGAAGGTTTTGAGATGAAAAACCTGCCTATGTGACCAAGCATGATAATGTTTGGCATCAAGTGATAATACCCTCCAAGTAAAGTCAAGCTCCTTTACTGCAACATCAGGACCCAGTTTCTCTGCAACCCATCGCCGATGATGCCTAGAAAAAAATGAAAAAATCATACTATCTATCATTACAAATTAAAACAAACAAGCAGGGGTTAAGCAACCTATATGTTGAGTCAATGGACTATAAAATTGTTGTAAAAGAACAAACTTTCATCTCAAATGTACAGAACATGGACTATGAAACAAACCCTCCAAACAAAACAGAACACATCTAGTTCTTCATATAAAAGTAATCATCATTTAATATCACAGTATAAACAAAGACTATTCATAAAGACAAAAAAAGGTATTCACTTTTACCACAACTGGTAGTTCTTATTGTTATCCTCAGCAATGCGTTCAACGAAGTTGAGTTCTTCAAACAAGTCCTCATTAAGCTCCTCGAGTACTTGGCACCTGAAGTGCCACACCTTCAAAAGGGCCAAAAATAACTTATCTTTATGACCAAAGAAGAAGAGTTTTGATGTAATGAAGGATTAGTTAAGGAATCTACAATATAGTTCCCGGAGTTTAAGCGGAGGGCTTCTTCCGTGAGTCGTAATGCGCGTGGAGATCGCTCGTCGGAGAAGTAAATCACGCAGAAGTAATCCATAGTCTCGAGGAAGTCTTTCTTGTAAGCGATTGGAACCTCAGTGTTCAGACAATCATTATGAGTCAACGGGACAATGTTCAGGCAAAGAGGCGTCCATGTTAACTCCCTTTTTTCTTACTACTCAGAGACTCGATCGAAACCCACGAAAACAAAATCAAAGCAATTCAAAGTTCAAGAGTTTAGCCCAGATTGGTCGAGAAAGATTGGGGTACTCGCAGCTAGACGGGCTTCTGCTTGGAGGCCTCCAATTTGTAAAATTTAAAACTTCCTGATCCGTGAAACTTTTAATGTCATTTCACTTGGAATTAAAACCTTCTAAAGTGTAGAATCCATGAAAATTGGTTTCATGGAAAAATACTTTCTGGTTTGTAAGATATACCATTTTGAGTAAATATATGTCCTGGTCGCTTCTCCTCTTTGTTGAGTTGTGCATCTGATTAGCTTCTGGTGCAACTATGGTTCTAGATTTTTCTTCAGCTACTGGTCTTGTGACATCGCCCCTGGTCCTGAAAGTTGATATGAGAATATCATCTATTGATATCATGATTGCATCATCATGTATTGATGATATTGACTTGGATAGATGATTGATTCCACCGTTCCTCAATTACCTCCATCCTTGTACTAATAGCCTAATACCATGCATGGCGTTTTGATTCCCCCGGTCTAAGAATCTCAAAGGTGTCCACTATGATTCTTCATAACAATTTGTTATTCTACGCCTTCCAAATATACCAAATTACCTAAAGTTATGTATCTCTATCTAATTTTGGATCTTCAATATCTTTTTTTCTATGAAAGAGATAATCTCCATTTAAATATTGATTTAAACTAGGAAATACCACCAGAGGTAATGGTGTCGTTGCAAAAAGCTATGTTTGCAAAGCTGGAGGAAATTCAAAAATATCATGTTAATGATTTCATTCTCTACTCCACATCTGAAACAAAGATTATCGCCTTGTATATGACAATGAGTTAAATTCACAGTTACATCAAAGTGTCCTAATATTATTTGCTCCATATATGGCGTATTTTCTACAAGACTTTGACCTTCCAAGCAAATGTTGAAGATTTGTGATGCTAGATTCTAAATACATCTCATCATTTTCCTTGATAAATATATTCCTATCAACTCAATACCCGACTTAACTGTATACATGCTATGCGTCGTATAATTTCAGCAAAAATTATCCCGTTAAAGGGATTGACTTATGGCCAGGAACTGTATCAGCGGGATATCTTCATGAGAGAGATAGTTTTAAAATAACTCTATATTCCATCCTTTTGGTTCTCCAATCAGAAGATCACTCATTGACATAATGGGGTGAACCATTGGTGCAGTAGGTCTAGCAAGTCTTGACGGAATCGTCGGTATCAGAGATCTTCCAAACTCTGATCTCATTACCTGAATGAATCTTTTGTCTAGTTTCCAAAGCTAATAATGGCTTTGCTTCCATGATACTTATCCACCCATATGAGGAATTATCAATCAAGTTTTCTCGCAATAACAAATTCCATCTGTAGTATTTGCCTCGCAACTCTTGCTAGTAATGAATCTGGATATTGAACCAATTTCCATATTTGTTTCCCAAATAAAGTGAGATAAAACTTATGGATCATACATAATCTTATAACTCCCTCATCTTTCGATCCACAGAAAATTTTCCATTTTGCCTAATGAATTCCTCTCTTAGGTAGGCTTGAGCTCCACTAGAAATATGCAATGCACTAACTAACTTCTCACATGTCTCTAAAGGAAGGAAAAATTAGACATTACATAAGTAGGAAGGGCCATAGAAATAGACTTATAAAAACTTCCTTCCTCTCTTTGACAACCACCTTGTAGTCCACCCGTTAAATCGGTTTTATAATCTCTCTTTGAAAAAGCAAGGAGTCTACACTAATATCCTAACATGAGTCCCTATATAAGATCCTATGCCTCTCTAATTGGCTATTCCATTTGAAAATGCGATCGATTCCTACACATGTCCAGGCAACCGTTTACCAAAGAGAACCATGTTTTCTCAAAGTTTACGCATTTACAAGGGCTTTCCTTATGTCTGAATTGCTATCATGACTGCATCGTATTCATGGGACTCCACCTTACAAAAGAAAAGACTTATCATCACCAAAGAGAAGATGTGATACGGAAGCCTCGCGCGTGAAACACGCATCCCATTATTTTGTCTTGGTTCTATGCATGAATAAAAAGGCTAATGAACGCTTTTATGCATAAGATAAAGATGAAAGGAGACAAATGATCTCCATGACGCAGTCCCCTTGTTTGGGGTTATATTTCCTCTTAGTTGACCATTGAATATGACATTATATTTGACAAACGTAACACAATGCATTATCTATTCAATGCACATATATAAAAGTCTCTTCTTTTTCATTACAGCTCTAATGAATTATCATTCAAGTCGGCCATATACGCCTTACTCATATTTGTCTTAATAGACATCCACTTATTTCTTTAAGGTGGACTTGTTCTTAAAACATGAAACATCTCATGTGCAATCATTACATTTGGTTATCTGTTGTATAATAACAAAGGTCAACTGGGTTTTAGATATCATATTTGGTAATACTTTATTCAGTCGTTGGCATAAGGCCTTCGGAATTATTTTATATATCACATATTTTTAATCATTTTATGTCTATGCCATACCATATTATCAATCTTTAAATAATTTTATTAATTAAAAATTTAATTTATATAATTAGTAATATGAGCATCATCATTGCTTAAATATATAAAATAAATTTTAGAACCAATAAAATAGTTCTTTTAATAAATTTTGTTAGGTATTTAAATTTTAATATTCAAAAAGAAATTAAACCATTAATAAATCGTCCAATAGAGATTCTAAAATGCATTTCTTAGAAACATATAATGGGAAATTTTACCATAATGTCTCATAATATAAGTCAATAAAATTTGATTAAATTCTATACTATTGAGTGAATATTTCAAATACTAATAATCTCATCCATAAATTAAAATGATTTTGGATAAAATTTTCAATATAAACTATGAGATATCACCAGAGGTGGGCATTTAAGTACCTGGGTACCCGTTCGGATTTGGTTCGGATATTCGGGCCCTATCGGATTTGGTTTGGATATATTCTCGTTTCAACTTTTCGGGACAAGAGATTTAAACTCCATTAGATATTTAGAAATTTTTGTGTGGGTTCAGTTCGGATTTTTGCTATTCGGTTTGGGTTTGTATACCGTTCAAATAACGTAAATAATGCAAAAATACCTTTAAAACCCTCAAGTCCAAAACAAAAAATTTACAACATATATATTTGAATAAAGTATGCTAAATGTATACTGTTAACATACAAAATTGGTTCAGATTAGATATTTTGGTGAAAAAGTAGATATTTAGAGTATATTTGGTGTTTTGTGTACTTTTAGATATTTTGGATATTTATTTTTTATATCTTTTAATATTCTTAAAGTATATTGGAAAATTCCAAATATTGTTGAGTATTTTGGATATTAAATACAAAAATAATTAATATATTAAAATATATAATTGTGATTCGGATAATCTTAGATACCGAAAAGATTTCGACTCAGGTGGGTTTGGAATCAATTCTTCATACTAAGTGGGGGTTATTGGTTCTTGCATTTTAATGAATTTGGAAATCTAAACTAAATCAAGTGTTATTGGTTCTATGATTTTAAAATTCATATTGAAATCATGTGTTATTGGTTTCATGATTTATAAATTTTAATTTAAATTAGGTGTTATTCAATCATCCGAATTTACTAATGGATTTGATTTCATAACGGATTTGCATGGATTTCTTTGTTAAAAATACAAAGATTCAAATCCGAGGGAAAACCTCCGGATTTGTAAATACAAATACAAATTTATATGTTAGATTTGAAAATCAATATATTTTACATTGATTTATAAATATTATATGGATTTCTAAATACTCTAAAGTCCATGAACCAATAACGCCTCCTAAATTTTAGACCCGTTCGATATTTTAATAATTTCAGTTCGGATTTAGTACAACCTTTTTGAATTGGGTTTAGTTCGGTTACTCGAGTCTGAATATGTTGCCTAGCCCAACATATCACTCAATATTATGAATTTTTCTGTGAGTGTTATAGTGAGTAATTTTCCAATAAAAATGCTTTTTTATGAGATGTTATTGTGAGAAAGTTCCCAGTAAAAATTCACATTTATAATGCCCCTGACTGCCCACGGTTAATGGGACTCCCATGCCCGCTCTCTCGGTCCATTGGCTCTATCTTATCTGACGGCCGTGCGTTAATTTTTTTTCAAGGCTCGAAAATCTTGTTTAGTGACCCTGCAATCACCACATGACCTTTCTTCGTGTTTTGGTCTTACTCGCACGGTATCGCGAATCACTTCCCGATAGGTTACCTATCTTTTTAGTACTCCATCATAAACACGATTAACCCTGGAATTCTAAACGGATGTGTAACAGAAAAGATAAATCAATTTTAGTGAGATATATAGCCAAATCAATTCTCTTAAACATTTCTATATATCGCAACTTCACGATGTCACAACATCATTAACATATTTATTTGTGCCTTTCGTCTATCTATCTCCTTCTCACATATTTCCGCAATTACATTTCATTGTAACTAAAATCAACCAATCAACATTCGAAGTATTGTATACTATATGGTGTTGACATTACACTCCAAGAAGAAACAGACCAAGAAATACACTAATATAACAAGAAAAAGAAATCAGAGAACTGAATTCTTCTAGATCTAGTCTCACATGTGCTCATCTGCAAAAGCTTTGAGACGATCAAACGATGATCCTCCTTCCCTCACCGTCTCCGCTGCTAAATCTCTCCACCTCGCCGCGTTTCTTCAATGTTCCTCCCCATTCTCCTCCATCACTTCCTCAATGCACCGCCGTATCTCCCCACTCTCCACCACAACTTCTTCTCCTTCCTTCGTTTCCATCACCCTCACACCTGTCCTCCAACTCTTTTCTAAAAGCTTCGCGTTAGTCATCTGATCAGTCCACTGGGGAAACGCAACCACAGGAACTCCCGCGACCAAACTCTCCAGTGACGAGTTCCACCCGCAATGCGTCACGAAACAACCGATCGACCTATGCTTCAAAACGCTAAACTGATCGCACCAAGAAACCACCATTCCTATCTCATCAAGCTCTTCGCTGAAACTACTTATGATCTCTTCCCCATCTTCTTTACTTCTGTACGACTTATCCGTAATCACCCACAAAAACGGCCTCCCACTCTGTATCAACGCCTTGGCAGAGCTCCACGAGCTGTTTCTTGCTCAACACGGCAACTGTCCCAAACGAAATATAAAGCACAGACGAATCTGTTTTAGTGTCCAACCACTCTATGTATTCAGCATTATTCATTGAGTTGGTCCTTGAGGTTATCAATGGACCGACAGGGACAGTCTTGATATTATCAAGAACCATGCTTAGAGCTTCTTGTTCAAGCTCTTGGAAACTATTGACGAGGATTATAGGGTTTTTCTCTTGCTTCAGTGACTCTATCTGCTCTCAAAACGCCGGCAGAAGAAACGAATATGCGTTTTTCGGGACAAAGAATGTAGGAAGATCACGGAGACGAAACAGTGGCAGGGAGGGTAATTTGATAGAACCAGAAGGGTTGTTATTAACTATCTCTGAGATTGCGTCTGCGTAGCCGTTGAAGTAGTGGTAGAAGATGGAGAAGATGGTTACTGACTGGACCCAGAGAACAGCAGAAGGGATGTGAAACTCACGCGCCAGCTCAGCGACCCAAGTGAGGAGGACCATGGTGTAAACCACGCAGGTAAAAGGCCTGTTTTGACTCCGGTTATCTTTGATTAATTCGGTTAGGTTTCTCTGCCTAGTTGTCTCATCTCAGACATGTATTTTCCGGCTGCGTCTTTGCGAGATTTATCTGAACAAGTAGAGGATTTGAAGTCGTCATCGTGTCCATCGGAGTACGTAGCGAATATTAGGGTTTCAGGGGCGTTTTCTTTGGAGAACATACTGCGGTTGTTGGCGGAGATTGGAGCGGCGAAGGTGTTTGGCGAGCTCGAGAGATGGCTTGATGTGGCCTTGTGCTGGATATGTCACGAATAGAAAGTGTGGTCCGATAGGTGACATCGATGGTTCATTATTGTTGTCCATTTCTTTATTTTCGGTGGTGTAGTTTTTTTTTTTTCTTTTTTTTCATCATAACGATCATTATAATACTCAATTCTGCGAAGCCAGACCTTAATAGAATAACCAACAAAATAATATTTTTATGAAAAAATGAGTATTCCTAACTAGTGCATCCGCTATTCTATTATGCGTCTTCGGGATATGGTATATCTCAAAGTCTGAAAAGCAAATCAGCATTGTCTGTATCGCCTCCAGTTCTGTTGCAAAGCTCAGCCATTTTTGCGGTTCTGCTACCATTACGATGATGTCCTTACAATCAGTGTCAAATCGCTAACATGATGAATGTTGGAGCATACACTTCATTGCTCTTCTAAGAGCCTCCAATTTCGAATGAATGGTCGTTTCTCTCTTTTCTAGATTTCGCATCCCCATAAGTTCGATTTTCACATTGTATGTCTTCCACACCCAACCGCAACCGTTGTACTGGTTAGTGGCAGTCCAAGAACCATCCACCATACAGATATTTTCAAGACATAAGGTCTGAACTGTTTCGCCCCTGGGTATTTGTGGATTTTGATTGATCGCCTCATTAGCATTGAACCACGCGAGACATTCGCTTTTTGCATATCGTACTAGCTCCATTAGATCTCTATCAATTCCCCTAAGCAGTTTATCATTCCGAGCCTTCCAGATATACCAGATTATCCATGTAAAAGGATCTCTATGTGAATCATGTCCATCAAGCTCGTTCGTTCTCTAGAAGAGGTAATCCATATTAGCAAATGTACTCGACAGGGGAAATATGTTTTGTCCAGAAGGCATCAAAGATAGAGCCCACACTTGTAATGCAGGAGGACACTCGAATATAACATGGGTAACTGATTTCTCCGGCTCCCCACATCGTGGACAGTAATCATCACATCTCAAATTTCTGTAGTTTAAGTTCTTTGTGACCGCCACGTGTCATGTTATCAACTGCCATATAAGATAACACATCCTTGGGGGTGCATTGACTTTCCAGGCAAGGGCCTGAAGTTCAGTAATACTAGGCTCAAAAGTTTCGCTCTCCACCTCTTTCCTCAAAAGAGTTCGGGCCACCCAGTAACTTGATTTAACCGTGTATTGGTCATTCTTCGAATAGCTCCAGCATAAAGAGTTTATGTGATTCATCGTACTTAGGCTCCTGATAAGGGGAATGTCTTCTAAATTAACATAGTTCATCAACAATTCAATATCACACTCCTTTGTTACCTGGTTTATCAGATCACTGACTCTCATTCGGGTGAAGAATTGGAACAAACGGGGAGGCCGCCCTAGCTGTATTGCCGAGATCCAAGGATCCTCCCATACCTTGGTTTCGTGTCCAGAATGAATCTTTTGTCTAATTCCCAATAGTAGTAACCTTCTTGCAGTCGAGATACTAATCCAGACATATGTTGGACAATTAACCGACAATGCACGCAACGGCGAACTCATCTGGTAGTATCTCCCCCTTAGCACCATGGCCACTAGAGAGTCCGGGAATTGGACTAGTCTCCATAATTGTTTCTCTAGTAAAGTCAAATTGAATTCATGTATCATACGAAATTCCAGACCATCTTCATTTCGGGGTTTGCAAAGTTTTTCTCATATCGCCCAGTGAATACCTCTTTTGGGTGGACTCGAACTCCACCAAAACTGTGCAATGGCACTAGCAAGTTTTCCACACGTCTCCAAAGGTAGTAGGAAAGTCGACATCACATATGTCGGGAGTGCTAATAATATAGATTTAATTAGGACCTCCTTCCCGCCTTTTGATAACCATTTGCCCGTCCAGCCATTAACTCTATGCATCAACTTATATTTTAAGGAAAGCAAAAAGTTTGCATTTGGAGCCACTAATATCTTCATGTATTCCCAAGTAAGATCCCATTCCACCCTCTTTTTGAATTCCAAGCTTATCTTTAATTTGTTGCCTAGTATGAGCATTTATCTTCTTACCAAAGAGCAAGGAAGATTTCTCAAAGTTGATACACTGACCAGATGCCTTCCCATATTTCCTGATCTCTTTCATTACTTCCTCACATTCACGGGGCTCCGCCTTGCAAAAGAAAAGGCTATCATCAGCAAAGAGAAGGTGAGATATTGAGGGACATGCGCGTGTCACTCGCATCCCCGTTATCTTTCCTTGATTCTCAGCATGATTAAGAAGGCTAACGAGCGCTTCCGTGCATAAGATAAAGATGAAAGGAGACAAAGTATCTCCTTGCCATAGGCCTCTTCCCGGGACAATATTTTTCTCTTGGTTTCTTATTTAAGAGTACTTTGTACATGACCGAAGTTATGCAACGCATGATCCAGCCAATCTAGACTTTCGAAAACCCCATCTTCTGCATAACTGCCTGGATGAAGGGCCATTCCATACGATCATATGCCTTACTCATGTCTGTCTTAATGGCCATCCTCTTATTTCGTCCATTATGTTTGGTTTGCAACGCATGAAACATCTCTTGAGCGATCATGACATTATCAAAGATTTGTCTTCCAGCCACAAATGTCGATTGAGTTTCAGAGACTAGACCTGGTAGAATTTTTTTAATCTATGGCATAAGACCTTAGATATTATCTTGTAGCTAACATTGCATAAGCTAATAAGCCTAAACTTGGTCATTTCATTCGGTTTATCCACATTAGGATAAGGCATATATTTGTGTCGCTAAGCCCAGTTGCCATTGTTCCTTCAAAAAGGAATTGGTTAACCATAAGGGTTAGGTCCTCCTTGACAATGTCCCAAATTTTTTGATAAAATAGTGCCGTCATTTCATCTGGCCCTGGAGCTTTCTCAAGATGCATTGCGAACATAGCTAATTTGACATCCCATTCCGAGACCGGGTTTGTAAGTTCCTCATTTACTGTTCCATTAATCTTCATGGAAACCTCTGAAAGAGCATCATCAATATTTCCCAGATTAGATGTCTCAAACAACTCTCGGAAGTAACTAGTAGCAATGGCTACTGTACCATCCTCATTCTCCACTATATGTCCATTAGAATCAAGAAGTTGGGTAATTTTGTTCCGTGCTCTTCGCTGCTTTGTTACCGAATGGAAAAATTGTGCATTTCGATCACCTTCTTTAAGCCAGAATGTTCTGCTCTTTTGTTTCCAGAATATTTCTTCCGCTTCAAAAGCATCAGATAATTCCTTTAGTGCCACCGCTATTTCCTCTGTTGTTGCATCATCGTTCAAATACAGCCTCTCCACCTTTTCCTTTAGATCCTCCAATTGCTTCTCAGAATTAAAGTCATTTTTGTCTCCTCCATAATCCTAAAGCCTTACGGCAACTTGAAATGTACTCCATGATATTTGCATTAGGTTAAATATCTGGTGATTTCCACCCTTTCAAGATTACTTGTCGAACATCCTCTCTATCAGTCCACCATTTGTCAAACTTAAAGGCTTTCGATTTCTTCACTGGCTTTGAAAGGATATTTGCAAGAACCGGACAATGATCCAATCCCCACAACCGCATATAATTTACCACTGAATGTGGGAATTTTCATGCCAATCCTCATTGCCTACATCCTTATCCAAACGACATCGAACTGTGGTTCTTCCTGCTCTTTTTCCAACCCATGATAGCTTATTCCCTAAGCATGGAAATTCCAGCATTCCACAGTCGTTAAGCATTTGCTTGAAAGGCAAAAGGGAGCTATCTGATCTAGGTCTTCCACCCACTTTTTCATCGTGGCTAGTTATTTTATTAAAATCACCTATCATAAACCAAGGTCATGCTCTTGTTGTTGAGAAATGCGTAAGACGTTTCCATACTTGTTCCCTTTGTTCTAACACAGAATCACCATACACAAATGTCATATAGACTTTTATTCCATCAATGATTGCCTCAACGTCAATCATTCTATTATTCGAAAACAAAACATTAATTTGAAATTCTTCTAACGAAAACAAAGCTAAACCACAGCAAAGGCCAAGAGGCTCTACGGTAAACAAACGATCAAATCCTAAGTCGGTCTGAATGTTTTGTAACAATGACCTTTTATTCTTTGTCTCGGAAAGGAACACAAGTCATGGGTGATGCTACAAACACATCTCCTTAAGGCGTCGAACTGTGAAGTTGTTCCCAATCCCTCTACAGTTCCAACTGATTGTCTTCATGGATCCATATTGGATGAGTTTTTAGGCCTCATCACTTCCTCATTTTTCGGGTGCCTATCCCTTGTCATCTTTGTGATGTGTCTCCCAGATTTTCCAGCATTCGAGTTTGATCTCAGAGACTTAGGTCATTTTCTGGGAGATCCCCGACGAATGAACTCTAATTTTTTGCTCGGAAAGCTCAATGGAGCACTCCTCTTTGCGCCAGTTTTTATTGCTCTTGCTGCCTTCTTCCCTGATTTCGATCTCCCTTCCACAACATACAATGGTTCTAGCCATTTGGTTTCAGATCCAATAGCTCCACGCCTAACAGATCATCCTCACTTGGCACAAAACCCTCCAATCTATCATCTTGATCAACCATCTCCACGTCATCCAAAGCCCCAATAAGCTGATCATCCTTAGTCCCAGCCTCAAGAGAGGGCGAGAAAAAGAAAGCTCTAGCTGCCCCCTTAGTGCAAGTAGTTACATTACCCTCCATAGGTTTTTCCCTTGTAGATGGGGTCACAATCTTACTTGTTATCATCCTCTTTTGTCGAACATCATCACTCCTCTGTAAATCTTTATCTGGAGATCCAGGAATAACTGATAGTTGTTCATAGGAAAAAATATCTAGTGAGACCCCAGTATCCTCACGGGGGACAGCAGAACCCTCCATTCGATCCTTTCCATGTGTTATTGGGCGCCTCCTACCCTCTTCATTCGCCATATTACTCGTTGGCTTAGCTCTCCATCTCTGATCTAGTTTATGCTCATAAAGAGCAAACCGATTCCCTCCATATTTGCTGCCTCTAGGTTATTCATTCCGAGTCGTGGAAACTCTGTCTATACGGTCCTCTCCTCGAATGTCATGTCTCTCCCTGGTTCTAGATCAACTGTAATTGCTCTCATACCGTCGATTGCCTGAGTATTTTTGGATAAAAATGTTAATGGTATTAAGTACTATTTTTGAATTTTGATCTACATATTTATGCTAAAATAGATATTAAGAGTTTCATATTAAATTTGAGCCCACGGTTGAACCGGTAAACTCAGTGATCCAAATATAATCCAGTTCAAATTTATTGAAAATTGTGTTCCCGGTAAAATTCTAAAAATTTATCATTAACCCGTGACCTAGTCATGGTTGAATCGTTGAAAAACTCAGAGAAAACTGATAATATTTCTTCAATAAAATACTTTTAAATTGTACATAAAAATTAAAAACCATTAGATTTTTTTTTACTTTGATGAATTGTTTTACTAATCGAACAATCGAGGTAATAAAATAATTGAGTATCAATCAACAAATATATGAAATCTTTAACTATATACTACAACTTAGAATTAAATAGATATTTTACTTGTTGTAGGGGTTAAATATCACGTGAACAACTTGTTTTAGTTTTATTAATAATTATGGTAGTCAATTGTTGGGATAAAATATTCTCAAATCTAACTTCTTAATTTAAATATTAATGTGAATAATTTGATTAACATTATGTTAGAATTAATGATAAAGTTTTTTTATAGGGACAAAAATATTCGCAAATTTAATTTTGGTACTTAAAGATCTTACCCTTTAATTCAAACTAGATTTTAACTCGCATTTTCAAAGCGCGAGATTATTTTGTTTACAAAACTTGATTTATTATAAACTATAATTTCTATATATAATTATATAGTTTAAGTTTTTGTAACTTTATTTAAATAAACATTTGCATGTCCCACATTTGTTTTAGTTTATTTTTAAAAGTAAAGACTATAACGGACTAATACATCATCTAACATGTTTTGTATTCGTCAAATTTTGTTTTTATAAAACTTTTATCATAAATGATAGAACTGGGCAAAATAGTCGGATCTTAATAGCCGAACCCGTTCTGAAAAGTAGTACCGAACGCAAACTGATTAATACCTGACTGAACATAAAATTTTAATATCGGAAGATCCGGATTCAAACACTAGACTCTAACCAAATATTTTGGGTACCCTAAAATGCTCAAAACAACGAAAATATCTTATAAAAAAACTTGTTCCCTATCAATATATCCAAATACAACCAATTTAATTTAGATATTTACTTTTACATTATGTAAATTTATATTTTTCTATTTTTTTAGAATTTAGATTATATTTAATTTTTTATACTGTTTACATAATTTAGATGGATACCCAAACCAAACCCGCAATGTTCAGAACTGAATTTAAATTTCTAAGTCTAAAAACTGAAATTCGAATGGATCAAAATCAAAAACGAACATGACCCGATTAAAAAATATATAAGAAAATGTGTTTAAGTTATTTAATAATAATATAAGAATATGTATTCAGTTTATTTCGTAGTATAACTAAATGTTTATTTGAATTTATATATGAACAGTTTCCTTTTAAAAAAATCAATACCATAGATGCATATATATATATATATATATATATATATATATATATATATAAATAATACAATCATGTTTTAAATAATTTGAAAATTTTATTATAATAATGTTTTAATAATAATATGAGGATATAAATATTTTAGATGTTAGTGTCGAAATATATTCATTTATCAATTAGTATTGACCATTAAAAATACTCAATACCTATATATTGCTACAAAATCATGGTTTATAGTAACAACTATGATTGGTTGAATTCATGTCATTAAGGGCCAAAGAGTTAATAAATGATTTATTTATGGTTGACGAACTTTAAATATGTTGTTTGAATCTTTCCTTAAGTTAGACTTTAGGGTGTTTGTTTATTAATACTAGTTAGTACAGCAATGACATTCCATAGTAAATAACTTAGAAAATTTAGAGCAGGATCCTAATTAGGATTCTGCTTTAGTAGTATATATATCTAACAATACTAAAAGTTCTTGAGCTAGAGCATTGAGGCTATCCACATAAGCAAATAAAATCAGCCACTTAGAATATAAACTTCTGCCATGTCAACCTTCCATAACTATAATCATAAGCCACATCATCTCATCAGTTCACGTTCTTAGTCCTTTCACCTTACTCCTCCCAACGTAAGCATTTATCGCTCACACAAAACTGGTTTGGTTTCTTCTCATATTTGGTATTTATATGAGTCATAGTCCTGTCTAACCATAATCCCTTGAGAAGCCTTTCTCTTCTTTAATGTTTGCGTCCGTATGACTTCTGATATTTTTCTGCTCATTTTTTACAGAAACGTTTGTATGGAAGCAATTGGAAACTTCATAGCAACACCTCAAACCTAGTCAAAATCTTTGTATTTGAGGGCTTACTGATTCTCAAATCTTTACAATGTACTCTATGTGTTTAATGTTCGTATGTAAGATTACCCAAAAGCTTCAATTTCTTTATCCATCTTCTAATATCTAGATTAAATTATAATTTTCGGTTTGTTTCTATAGTAACAGGTGTATGGTCCAAGGTAGTTTCAATGGCAGAAAGGTTGTCTGCTACATTCTCTGCTGCATCAGTTTTCTAGGTCCTTACAAGGCTGGTTCTTTTTTCTTTGTTGACAACTGCAATAAGAATCTTGACACGTTGGGTGACATTTACTACTACGCAGAGGTTTATGTCTATCTTTCAGTTGGTTTGAGTAGATTTGTCTTTGTGCAATGTTGCTAATATTATTTCCTTATGTCTAACAGATGTGGATATGATGCACAATTTGATCAAAGTCCACGAAGGTTGTCCTTAAGGAAACAAATGAAGCTAAAATAGTAAAATGCTAAGAGGGACCAGAACCAGCTTTGATCAAGGTGTTAACACAGAATTCTTAAGACTGAACTGGAATCAAGTAAAATTTATTTTGTAGATATGAAATCACTCAGTTGTTGTATTTGGTTTTATTATAGGTAAGAGTAATATCCCTTTAAAAATTGGCTAGATTGATCAAGCCAAACGGTTTTTAAGCTAGGGTTAGGAAAAACATCCCTTTATGTTGCAGAATATAAATGTATCATTAATGGAAAGGTGCCAAATGGTGTTTTTTTTTTCAAAAAGACACAGCTCTATGTGTGCGGCAGCAATATATATGTTTTAGTTGCAAGAAAGTGTTGGTTATAATCTTTTTTTTTAATTCCTTAAGGTTATGGTTCATCTTTAACCGCAATTTATCTAAAGCATGTTGATTTGTTGATTGTCAGCAAAATACATGGTATGTTAGATGCCACCGTATGTGATCACAGAGCAATAAAGCTTTGATACATTTGGTCCTTCTAATGATGCTAAAAAGAGGTTGCAGATTCAAAAGTTATGCCTTGTGGCAATTGTTTTTTCAATCTCCCAAATTGTAACAGATCTTCAGACAGAATAAGTCGTTTGTTACATCTGAGATTTGACTTTTTGTTAGAAACTATATATTGTTTCTTCGACAACAATCAAGGTCTTAGATTCTCAAGCTTATCTCTGTTTTAGTGTCTCATTGTTTGAAAAAAGAACAAACAAAGGCATATATGTTTGTGATCTTCCAGTAACTAAAAAGATTAAAACAGAATCTTTACATTGTGAATGTGAGTTCCTTAGCCTGTGTAAAATTTTGAATTTCAGATGGAAGGTGAGGATGCTCAAATGATAGAGAGAATGGAGAATGTGATTTTAAGAGCTCCTAAATGAGGGATGTGCTCTGTTACTCTTTGTTTTTTCCTTTTTTCTTTAATATTTGAGCTCAAAGAAGATCCTTTAGTATTAAATCATTACCTCATATCTAAAACTACTCATCTTGCTTTCAGTATGCAACATGGTAAACAATTTTCTTCAATCACTAGAAATATCAAAATCTTCAATGCATGTAATCTAAAAAATATTTGGCACTGGGGATATACTTGCAGGCGTACACTCTTTACTTCTAATAACATTTGTCCTACACAGTTTCCATGTTTCAGTCATAGAATCTGGAACTGCACATTTATATGATGAGCTAGAGATGTAGGTAGTTGAAAAAAACGAAGGAAGCAATGAAACAGCAAGAACTGTGCTTGATCAACAATTTAAAAGCTGAAAGCAATAAAAGCATCACAATCACAGATTCTTCACCTAAGTGTACTCAACAATAATATATTGTAAAGTTACAACAAAAAACAATAATAGATTGTATACTGCATATACACAAATATTAATTATGTGTTAATCTGAAATTAATATAAAAACTATGAAAACACCAGGTGTAAAGATTAATGTATTGATATATTTTGAATAAAAGTAAGAGATCAGAAAACAAAATAGATGAAAACGACTAATAATATATAATCAGTTTAATAAATAAAATAATAAACACTGAAAATAGTAAAATAAAATATGGTTAAATTAAAAAAAATAAGATACACAAATATATAAAAGTTTTCTAAAATATTAAAAAGATGGTAAAGTGAAAACCATTTATAATAAAAAAATAATTATTGTATCCAACATTTTTGAAATTGGAAGAAAAGTTTCAGCCCATTTTACATTTTATGTATACTTCTAGAAAGATTACTGTTTTTGGTAAGAACTTAAATTCTTAGCCACTAATTATACAATATGAATCAGTAAGATATAATGAATAGAGGAGTTAGAAAATCAAAATTTTAAATGATTGAAATTTAATCTATTTTTTACTGTGATAATATTTTAAATAATGTATTTTATCATTATTTATGTTTTACATTCTAAAACATTTTAAAAAGTTAAAATTTATTTTAGTAATTTATATTTATCATAGTTTCTAATATATACTATATATTTAAATATGATAACACAATATTTTAAAATAAATTAAATTTATGAAAATAACCCCGGGCGTAGCCCGGGAAACGCTCTAGTATAACTAATGACGGTAATCAATTTTCTAAAAATATAAAATATATATAATTAATCTCAACAGAATGATTGTAAAAAATATATTTGTTGAAGTAGTTAGGATCTAAAAAATGGTGATCAATAACAAAAAAAATATCGATAATTAATGGTGATGTTATTGATTTTTAACGAACTTTATTGAATAAAGAACATTGTAGAAAGAGCGTTACATTTCCGTAACTTAAAGTTCACATTTGGTTTTTGTGTTTCATGACTTGGGTTACGTGTTGATTGGGAAGGTATTAGACTTAGGTGTTTCTGTGTTTCACAAACAATGCCATGTGTACTCCTTCTACGTTTGATAGCAGCATAAACCGTAAAAGAGGAATGAGGAATAACAGATACAGTACAACTGATTTGATAATTCTCAGAAAATATGCAGGTTCAAGAAGAACTACTCCTGTTACATTCAATGGAAGCATAAATCGTGAAAGGAATATTATTTGTCTTGCACTTGAAAATGTAATATGACTCCAAAACGTTTTATTTGCCTAAACAAAAAGAATTGTAATATGCGATGTTAGTTTGGTTTATATTGCTTGTGAAAAAAAAAGTTTGGTTTACATTGCAATGTTCTAGTTGTTTTTAGTTCCAAAAGTATAATTTCGTGTTCATAAACTCGTATGATTGGATATATGGAAAGATTCAGTATATAATTAAAGTAGGGTCGGTATATAATATGGAAATTTTCTGCAAAAAATGTATAGGGTATATTGTATATTAAAGTTTGAACGAAAAATGTATATTGCATAGTTTTTTTTAAATTTCACCTAAATTTACGTTAGGTCCAAAGTTGTGTTTCTATTTTAAGAGTATTGATTGATGTTCCTATTACCATATATTAATTGTTAAAAATAATCCAACTTAGAATATAGAATGAGAAAATTTGCAAAATCAATCAGAAAAGTTATACAACCAAAAAATCAATCATATAATTAAGGGCTGGTTAGAATATGAGATTCTATTGTTATGGATTTTCTAACCATAAACGCAATTATGTTGCTCTTTTGAAAAAATTATTTTATTAAAAGTTTTAATACATATAGGTATAGCACGTAGATAGAGGTTTTTTTGCGGCAAAAGGTTATTCTATTACTCAAACTTGAGGTGATATGGATAACCAGACCGGAATTGAACAACCAAAATAACAAATTTTGCGATGAAATGAATGAGCTGTCCTAGCTAGGGAATCGGCTACTCCATTTTACGTCCGTGGGATGTAAGAGATCTTGAATTTCGGTAGCAAAAATTATATCGTCTTGATCGCTTCCAGTTCAGTAGAAAAGCTTCGCCAGTCTTGAGGATTCTTCAGCATTGCAATCAGGTCCTTGCAATATGTCCCAAAGTTTTGGCATGCTGAATGATGAACAATACATTCCATTGCGCATCTTAAAGCTTCTAACTCCGTATGTAATGATGTTTCTCTTCTTGCTAAGTTCCGCGTTCCCATCAATTGCGTCTCCCCGTGATCATCCTTCCATACCCATCCACAATCACTAAATTGCAAGTCGGAGGTCCACGACCCATCGATCATGCATATATTATGTAAGCTTTGGATTTGGGAGTCTTCTAAGGAGGACTCGAGTTTGGGTAAAGATACCATCTCATTTGCATCATACCAGACTTGGTATTCGCTTTCTGCATATCTGACTAGTTCCAAGGGGTCTCTGTCAATTTCTCTAAAGAGTTTATCATTCCGAGCTTTCCATATATACCATATTAGCCATAGGTAGGGGTCCCCGTTCATGGACGAATCCCCAATTCTATTCTTCCTCTAGAACAGATAGTCCATGTTTGTGTAAATGCTCGAAGTCGGTAAGATGTTTGGATTAGATGGTATCCTTGATAAGGACCACACTTGTAGTGCTGTTGGACATTCAAAAATTGCATGACTTACAGATTCGTCTGATTCTCCACATCTTGGGCAATAATTGCCACCGCCACATGGCCTGTTATTAATTGCCAAATAAGATGACAAATTTTTCGAGGGGATTTTATTGTCCAAGCAAAGACTTGCAATATTGTAATACTTGGTTCATTTACCTCCTTAGCCATTCTAGTTTTCAAGATATTACGTGCCACCCAGTACCCAGATTTTACAGTATACTGCCCATTCTTTGTATAGGCCCAACAAAAAGTATCCCTCCTATGAGTTGGGTTTATGGTCAAACTCCGAATCAGCGGAATATCCTCTGGACACATATAATTTGCCAGACATCCATTATCCTATTCCTTTAAGTTTTCATTTATTAAGTTACTTATAGTCATCAACGGATGCATCACGGGTGCTGCTGGTCTAGATGGTCTTGCTGGCACCGTAGGGATCCATGGATCCTCCCAAACTTTCACTTCATATCCATTACAGAATTGTAAGACCTAAAAATTGATAATATGAAATTTCTCTATGCAATAGTATATACGGTTTTGATATATTATATCAAAACATAGACACATTTGTAATGCCGAAAAACATATTCTGTTGGGTTTTCAAACTTTGTAGGTTATGGTGAAAACTTTTGTAGGTTTAGAATCATTTATTTAAACACAAATCTAACATTGCTACTTGAGAACGTGTATGTAACTTTGAATCACTTTTATATGTTTTGATAAAAAGAAAAAAGAAAAGAAAAAACTAACATGATGGTTTTGAAAATTTTGTAGGTTATGGTAAAAACTTCTTCAGTTGGCATGATTATTATGTTAAGGTATGTAGCTTAAACAATTTATATTTCTAAAGTGATAACATTAGAGTTGGTATACTATATGATACCCGAATTGCAGTTGCATAAATTGTATTCATGGTTTTGGAAACTTTTATTTAACGTAACTAAGTAAATAATTGGACAGAATACATTTGATATCTCTAAGGAATATTCTCACATTTATTCTTTTTAAAAGAGAAAAAGATAATGGCATTGTCTCGTAAATACTTCCAAAATTGAAAGATACCTAAAAAAAAGACCTTATATTTTAATAGTATAGACTAATCTATGATCATGCACCAATTATGTTTCAATTTTATTTGATTTACAAAAATTAAATCAAATTATTAGTGATAAACATTGAGATAATTATGTTGTATTAATTGGGTCTCATCTCAATTTTGTATGCATAAAATCGCTAATTCTTTTCAAAACTCTGAAAGGTCCATCCATTCAGGGTAAGATTTTTGATTTCCTCTCATTGGAAAACTTTTCTTTTGTTAGGTGAATCCAAACTAAATCTCCTCGTTCAAGCACAAGCGCTTTCCGACCTGTGTTTGCTTTCCTTGCGCATGCATTTGTCCTTTTTCTATGTCTTACGTACCTGATCATGTAAGGACTTAAACAACATGACCATCAAGATTAGTCTGTTCTTTCAAAGATAACACAATCAAATCAAATGATGATAATTGATTAAAACCATAAACAACTTGAAAATGAGTCATCTTAGTTGTTGAATGTGCTGCATAATTATAAGCAAATTCATCATGAGGCAAACAATTTCCCAAGACTTAATGTTCTGTTTGACAAGAGCTCGAAGTAGGGTGGAGTAGGTTCTATTAAACCCTTTATAAGTTGATTTTAATCTAAATGGGTTGTTTTTTTTTTAGTTATTTATTTGATTTTAAGGTGTGAAAGACTTCACATGAGACTTCCCAAGAAATCTTCCAAAAATTCTTCTAGTGCACTATGCTAGAAGACTTCTTGGACGAATACTAAATTTGGGTTTTAGAATTATTTTTGGGATGTCTTCACCGGAAGTCTTATGAACTGAAAATATTAAACTAATTGGAATTTTTGTCTCTTTATATAAAGAAAATGTACACATTCTCTCTCTTCTCATCAACTGGCTGCAACAAAAATACAATGTTTCTCACTCTAAAACTCTCCAACCTCTCTCAAATCTCTTTGAACTTGAAAACACCAAACTTTAAATATATTTCGCATTTTTTTCTTATGTCTTTCTCACTAACTTATCTTGGTTTTTCAAATTTTTCATTACATGGTTCTCATATTTCACTCCTACAAAGGTAGAACTATAAATGTTGGATATGTACTTTTGTGTGTTTTATATGTTAGATTCTAAAAAAATAATAGATTCAACCTAATGTGACTGTTTTGTTTATTATATAAGCATAATTTTTATTATTTGTGAAGGTTTTTTTTTGTTTTGAAAGTTTTTTCTGTTTTGAAGTCATTTGAATATGCAATTTTTTTTCATATCTGAGTCAGACTTTGGAAGACGTCTCAAAAAACTCTTAGAAGACTTCTCGGAAGACTTTTTTTTATGCTAGAAGACTTCCTAAGAAGCAGACTTCTCAAGAAGTCTTCAAGAAGTCTTCTGAAGTCTTCAAGAAGTCTTCTGAAGTCTTCTGTCCAAAATGGTACAAATTTTGGATATGTATTTTTGTGTGTTTATATATTAGATTTAAAAATTATAGATTCAACCTAATGTGACTGTTTTGTTTATTATTTAAGCATATAAATTATTTTGATTTTTTTCTCTGTTTTGAAGTCATTTGAATGTTTTAAATATGTAAATTCTTTTCAGATCTTAGTCAAACTTTGGAAGACTTCTCAGAAGACTCTCGGAAGATTTTTCGGGAAGTCTTCTAATGCATTTTATGCTAGAAGAATTCACACTAAGTCTTCCGAAGTCTTCTGCCCAAAATGGTACAAATGAATGATATCATGTGGATTTTAAGCTTATCTATGTCGATAAATGATATCTAGCTCCATGTGTAATAATTTTGTTTGTGGTCTACTTTATGATTTGTATGTGTACTCTTTTGAAGTCTTCCTTTGTAAATATTGACTTACTTTTGAAATTTAAAAGTTCTCGACATTCACAAAGAAGACTTATAGAGAAGTCTTCTATAATAAACATGTTAGTAACTTTTACTATAGACCAAAGTAATGCAGATATTTAACTTTATCTTAGAAGATTTCTCTGGAAGTCGTTTTGGAGAAGACTTTTATAGAAGTCTTCTTACGTTTACATGAAGTCTTCTCAGTGTCGTAAGAAGTTTGCTTGGATTACTTTTGAAACTGACTATATTGACTTTTCAGAGAAGACTTCTAGAAAAATTTTTCTCGTAACCAAAAGTTTGACCAAAAACCCAGACTAAAATTTGAGAAAACTTCTCAAGAAGTTTCTTCATTAATATTATTTTTTACTATAGATTGTCAATTGCAAAAATAACTTTCGCAAAATTGTTACGACAGTGAAAATACTTCCTCTAACTGTAAATAAGACTTCCCGAGAAGTTTTCTATAAAAGTCAAACTTATGACAAATTTCGGTTAATTGCAAAACTATCTTCTTTATCTGAAAATACTTCTCTAGAAGCCTTCTCATTTAAAAAAAAGTTAAAAGACTTCAAGGGAAGTCTTATATTAAAAACTCACAAAAAGTCAATTGAAAAACTAACCTATGCATTGGCCAGAATATTTCACTAAAGGTTTTCTCGATCAAAAAGACTTCTATAGAAGTCTTCTTTGCGATAAGATATGGAAAAAAAATGATTTCATACATTGAAATTGTGAGATAATTTTTTTACCTTCATTAAAAACAAAAAAACTTTACCACGAGAGTGACCCACTTGTTAATGACCATCATGAGTTTCAATGTCTCTTTGAACCTTACAAAATTTAAAATCAAAATCTTGTTTTTGGATGAATGTAGAGAGAAAGTGGAAGAGATGTAATTTATGTTCATAAGAAATGAGATAAGAAGAGTAAAAGTTGATTTTTTGATGCATTAAGAACTTCAAATTGGTTGTCTATGGTGGTTGGTATATTAATACAATAACAATATTATAAATATTTGATGAATATGAAAATAATAGAGTAAAACAGTCATTTTTAAATAAAAAAATGGTAATGACATTTTCGTAAATTTCAAACTTCTAAGATGAAACCGCAAATAAAAACTTCAAAAAAAGATTATTTTTGGGGTTGCTCCAAATTTTAAATTATATTTAAAAACACCTTATTATTAATGATTTAGAGATTATGTTCGCATGTTAAATGACAACATCTCATCAGTACATAAAAATAAAACTCTAATTAATAGATTAGATTCATGCATGCATATTTTCAGGTTTAAATTTTGGTTTTAACACTGATAGCACTAGTAATAACTAAAAACATCTAGATGTATTTTTTTGAGTTTCTAATAAATAAATAAATGAAAAGGAAAATAGAAGAAAACCTTCGATAAATTCATAACTTCTGATACATGTTATGAATGGTCAATGTTAAATTTATTAGAAACGTGCTACTATCGTCATTTTGAAAATGACTAAATATATTTTAAATATTTATATTATTTTAAATTAGAGTTTAGAGTTATGGAGTTTGGAGTTTGGAAATAAAATTTAAAATAAAAAAATATTAATTTTTTTATAATAAAAAAATCTATTTTGATCATTTTTTTTTTGAAATATATTTTTGTGATTTAAAAAAACTATTTAAAAGATTTGCCGTAGCAATATTAAAACTTTTTTTTTTGCTAAAAATATTAAAACTTATATAAGTATTTATATTAATTGGTGGCGACACTTATATTAATTGGTGGCGACATTCAACATTGGCAGTGAACTGTAAACGGGTCTGGTGTTATTTCATCGGTACACAAACCAATTGGTGATTAATTAGTGATTAATTAATCACGTTGGTTTAGGCTGTGCCGGTTTTCTTTAATATTTTGTGAAGAAGGAAGATGAGTTTGCAATAGAGAAATTATCCTTAGTGGATAGAGTAGATAAGTGAAATCCCTCACCCATAACATGGTTTTCTCAGTTGAGTTATTTTAACCCCTGCCTCAATCCATCCCTGCAGAAAGATGGTATTCAAGAGACAGAAACCAACTAATTCATTAGGGCAAAGACATGACATCTCACGGCTTCTTTGTCATTTCGTGCCTCTTTAGACAAATCTTCGAGTTTTTATATGTAAAATAACACTTCAAGCAAAAATTCAGAAAAATTATATTCTTTAGTAGGCCCCAAAAATAACATTCATTAATAAACTCCATACACTAGTAGGGAAAATGGCCTATTTCATCATAAATTTTACACGTCGTATTTTTTTCTAAACTCTAGAGTAGTCCATATATTTTCATAAACTTAAAAAAAAAATCAAAAGTCCTATAGAAAATCTCAAATTGCATTTATATATATACTGACCATCAATTAGTCAACCGTTAATTTATCAAAACGATGTTTTCTGGAAAATTTTAAAAAGTTTATAATCTCCTTCTTCCAGGTCTCGAACTCTGACACAGAAACATGACAATGAGTATCTTAACCACTAGAGTAAATTAACATTCTTTTAGTAGTGTGTAAAAATTAAAATGACATATGTTTTAGTTTATAAAATAAATCTTATCAATTTTTATTGTTTTAGTTTATAAAATAAATCTATTACTATTTATATTTTTAATAAATTTTATGAATCCTTATTTTATAAATTTAAATTAATTACTATTGATTCACATATTTACCTTTTGGTATTATAAAAAATAGACAAATAAATCCAAATTTATTATAATAGTATTAAAAATTTAATACTACAATTGAAATATATAAAGTCAAACAAGTAATTTAGATATATTGTATATTATTCAAAATTGAAATATATAAGTTCAAATTTAACTTATAAGTTTAGCTCTATAGACATAAAATAAATAAAATTTACAATATATTTTATTTAATAATAATATAAAATAAAATATTTAAATAAATATTTTTAATTTAAATTTATAAATTATAGATTCGTAAAATCAATTAAAAACATAAACGTTTTTATATTTACTTGAAAAGACTAAAACAATAAAAAGTTGAAGATTTATTTGATACACCAAAAATATATATAATTGACACAAGTAATAAAACAAAGTTACTTTAGTATTGTGGTTAAGATATTCACTATTGTGTTTACGTGCCAGAGTTTGCGTCCCGGAAATAGCAGATTTTTAACTTTTTAGATATATCCAAAATGGCTTTGTTTTGATATTAACGGTTGACTAACACCATTGAGGTCAACATCTATATTGGCACGATTTTGAGACTTCATATAGCTTTTTGAATTTTTTAAGTTCGTGATGAAAGTTCGTAAACAAAGTAGGCCATTTCCCCATATTAGTATTAAACAAAATTAAAAACAAAACAAAAAGCAAATGAAACTAAACAAAAGCAAAAAAAGACTTTAGGGTTTTGTCACACTCCTTATTTCAGTCGTTGTTGACATCGCTGGAGACAGCAATGTAATCGTCGCGAATCTCACCATCAACATGCTTCAAACTCAAAATCAAAGCTTGTACATATAAGTCTGAAGGTTTTATTGTAAATTGAAATTACGGTTGGTTCAAAATTTGGGAGTTTCGAGATTGATGTTGAATTTTAGCTTATTTCTTTTGAAGAATCGAATAGAGAGTGAAAAATCTGAGCTACGATGAAGGTTATCGGTATTCTCTTCTTTGAGCCGGGAAATATCTTATCCGTCATTCTTCTCGGAGATTATCAATCTTCTCTTCTCTCTACATTTTTTTTGTAATCACTGGTTCTAATACTGACGGCTAGATTCTAATAACTTGATTAACCTTGGTTGGATTTGTATAGTTCTCTGGTATTTCTAGAACACTTTTATCTCTTTGGTAACTGATTTTATTCATGATCCTCTTTATTGTTTGATTATAATTACTCGATGTTGACATTTATCAGATTTGTAAAATTTTTAGGAAGGTATTCCAAGGATTTTGCTAATGACTTTGTTCTGATGCTTGCTCATTATTCCTTATCCTTTAAACTTGTTTATTGTTTTATTCGATTGATGTTGTATCTTCTTTATTGTTCTATCATATTGTTTTTCCAAAGCTGCGTTTTGTTTCCTCTTAGTTTGTAAAATGTTTATTGACTTGTCAAGTTTTACAACTCTGTTGATGCAATCTCGGGTTGAAAATGTGAGGGTTGTGGTTAGGATGATTTGAATGGTTTCGTCTTCTTGTAATTGAATTGGTTGATTTAGAAGCTTTAGATATCATGTTTTGATTTATACATTGATATCTTTTTGGTGGTCTCGTGAGTTTATTCATGATTTTTTTTGTTATTTGCTTATGATTCCTCTATGTCGACATTATGGTATACAAGTTAAGGAAATATTTGTAATATGTTAAAAAATGTATTCCATAGACTGCTCATGAATTTGCTCTTGTTTGTTTTATCATATTTTTTTTATTTTTTTATTGCTTCATTTGATCGATGTTGTATCTTTTTATTGTTCTATCATGTTGTTAGCTATGTTGATTTCATGAAGCATTTATAAAAAAAATTAAAAAGAATTCCAGAGACTTTGAAAGACAGAGTTCCAACATTTGTACATACTAGAGATTTTTCCGGACTATGCCCGGGTTATTGTCACTAATTTTGTACTTAAATTATGCCTATATTATTTTATTTAATACCACTGTAATATGTATAATGGGTATATACATATATTGTGAAATTTTACAAAATAGAAATAATAAATGAAGTTTAAATTATTAGAATGCAAAAACTAAATAATAATAGAGCACATATATTATACAATTTGAAAAATGTCACAAAATACACTATATGAATAATATTACATCAAAAAGCTAAAATAAGTTCATCAAAGTTTTTCATCTCTGTTTCTTTCTCCACTCATATAGACCTTACATCAAAGCTTTCACCAAACAACGATCTACCATTTCCACACAACAAAATAAAGCTTTGGCTATGAAATCATTGATAGTTTGAATTTCATAGAAAAATCTTCTATATTTATATTTTTGTGCTATATGATTTACGACAACTATTTTTGTTTTTTGCAATGGAACCATTCTTTCTAAAAGTATACGTAAAAATATGACAGTTTGAATACTTTTGTCAACTTCAAAAACGTTAAATTTAATATAGTTTTTGGATTAACTTGGACATATTCCAAACCTATGAAAATATTTAAACTAATTCTAAAGAGAATGTGCAAACCACGAATAGATTATTTTTTTCTGTGTATTCAAATAGACCGTTAGCAATAAGTCAATTATTTTTGTGATTGCCTTCTGAAAAGAAAACAAAGTTGTAATTGTTTACAAAAAAACAAAGTTGTAGTTTTTTATTGATTACTCGTAATGAAAAATTCAAAAATATTTGAAATGATAATATACATAATACATTCCTGGACATGATCACACATAATTTATATTAATTATTATAGAATTGCATTTGAATATACACAACACATATTTGCTTATGTTTTTAAATATATATATATATATATATATGTTTGAATGCATATCATTTTTAATTAAGACGATCCCTATGAAAATCTTTAAAGTGTAATTTAATTTTCTATCAATGTATTCACTAAATTACTGTATTTTGTTAAATCTGCATTATGAATATAAACTTTGTAGTATAAGTAATATATGATGTTATCCAAGTTTGTATTACTCATGCATCTTTTAATTGCAAGTTGGTCTCTAATTTCAATATATGAAATGTGTGACAATGAAAATATCAATGAGAAGCAACAAAAAGTCTGAAGATGAAACATCGTGAATAGTAGTAAGCAACGAAAGTTTTTTTTTTTTGAAAAAGTAACAAAAGTTTCTATAGATATCGGTCCAAAAGAAGAAGCAACGCAAAAACCAAGTTCTGCTGCTTGGAAAGTAACGGTCTTGATATGAAATGAAAACCAAATCGTAGCCACTGATTAGAGAAGAAATGATAGAGTTATGTTATATTTTTCGATTGGAAAACAAAGAGACATAAGCAAGTAAAAGAAGTATAAGCTCTTCTGAAAATATGAAGAGATTGATGACATTATATGTGAGTGTTTTACCGATGACATGTAAATTTAGTTGAATATTATTGGAAGAATTTATTTGCTGATGTGGACATCCTTACCATTGAGCATATCTCACTTTTAATATTGTAAGATTCACACAGTGTTATAGAATAGTTAGATTATAATTTATAGTTAGTTAAGTTTTTTATTCAAATTTTCGTAAATGATTTTCTATGTTTATATGAAACAGAAATAATTAAGTTTTTAATATTTTCATGAGCCAAATTTTTATTCAGTTTTGTAAAGTTCATATAATATACAGGAATTGATATCTACCATATTTAATTGAATTCTTTTAAATCTAAAATAATAGAATCAAACAAATGCATTAAAAATCTTTATCAAATCCTCTAAAACAATTTTAGATAATAATGATATATGTACGTAATATACTATATAATATATTCTTAAAAAATATTTTTCTGTAATTGTTTGAAAATTATAAATACTAAACTAAAAATCAGCTATATACGAACCATAATCTACACGAAACCTTTGTTTTGATGAGAATTAAGTAGTTAAGATTGTTTTCTTTATCAGCATATTTATTAGAAATCTGATTTTTGTTAAAACTTCTAAATCTTTCTCATCTCTGGTACATTGTTTGTAAGAATAAAAAACATTCGATGAATGAAAGCAACAATCATTTTACATTTCTATTTAAAAACAATATAATAATAAAAAGAAACACATAACAAAATAGGTAGTAAATATATCACTATCTAATCCAAAACATGGATTTCTAGATCGACGTGGCCCAACCAAAATCTCAATCTCTCTGCGGAACACGAACCATCTCAATATCTTCTGACCTTTTCTTTCTGTTTATATATCAAAACACCGTTACATATGAAACTTAGGCGTAATCCATGAAGTAGGCTTTTTGTCGTTTTATTACAAAAAGTCTCCATCTTTTCTCTTCTTCAACCTTCCACCACCACATTCTATCACCACTTGTCATTTTTAGTGCATTCTAAAGTTCACTGTTCTTGATAACCTCAGTTTTTTTTTTCTCTAATTAAATTCTCTTTCTTTCTGATAAATCTTTTGTCAAGTCTTCTTTTTTTCCCTCTTTAATGGCTCTATCTGCATTTGCTTTTCCTTCTTACATAACATCTAGAGGAGTTGTAACAGATTCTTGTTGTAAATCAACTTCTCTGTCTTCTTCGCGATCTTTGTCTACAGATCTTCCATCGCCATGTCTAAGACCAAACAACTGTCATGTAAGATTCACTTCTCTCTTCTCTCAGCTTGAATAAATTTGGTTTAGGAGCCCTTGTTGGAGTTCAGATCAACTGTAGATTTGTGTTCTTTTCGAGATTTGGTGGTAACCCATTTGGTAAATTGGTGAATTTAAGTAATTGGTTTACTTCATTTTTGACAGAAGTCAAACAAATTAGACCCCTTTTTGTATGTGAGTTTATTGAAAATATTGTGAAATTGAACCAATGAATATAATAAGTTCTGGAGAAAATGACAGCTTTTTGTTCTCATGTTGTGATGTGTTTTGTGTTACAGTCAAACAGAAAGGCAAAAGTGAATGCTTCACTTGCAGAGAAGGGTGAATACTATTCAAACAGACCACCAACTCCATTACTTGACACAATCAATTACCCAATCCACATGAAAAATCTTTCCATCAAGGTAAAGAGAAAAAAACTGAATCACCATCAAGGCCTTTGATCCATAGCTTCTTGTTGATGGTATTTGGTTAACTCATTGGCAGGAACTGAAACAACTCTCTGATGAGCTGAGATCAGATGTGATCTTCAACGTCTCCAAAACCGGTGGACATTTGGGGTCAAGCCTTGGTGTTGTGGAGCTCACTGTGGCTCTTCACTACATTTTCAACACTCCACAGGACAAGATTCTCTGGGATGTTGGTCATCAGTCTTATCCTCACAAGATTCTTACCGGGAGAAGAGGCAAGATGCCCACACTGAGGCAAACCAATGGTCTCTCTGGTTTCACTAAGCGAGGAGAGAGTGAACACGATTGCTTTGGTACAGGACACAGTTCAACCACAATATCTGCTGGTTTAGGTAAGCAAAATCCATTTGGTGTGTCCTTGCCTTGTGTTTTGGTAACAAGAAAACAAATCTGAATCAGAAGATTGGCTTTCGCTTACAGGAATGGCGGTAGGAAGGGATTTGAAAGGGAAGAAAAACAATGTGGTTGCTGTGATTGGTGATGGTGCTATGACAGCAGGGCAGGCTTATGAAGCCATGAACAACGCAGGATATCTAGACTCGGATATGATTGTCATTCTCAATGACAACAAGCAAGTCTCATTACCTACTGCCACTTTGGATGGACCGAGTCCACCTGTTGGAGCATTGAGCAGTGCTCTTAGTCGGTTGCAGTCAAACCCAGCTCTCAGAGAATTGAGAGAAGTTGCGAAGGCAAGTACATTCTATTTGAATAGTAAAGGATCGTGATCTCTATGGAGTGAACAAAGATCTTAGCTTGTGTTGTTGTGTACAGGGTGTGACAAAGCAAATAGGTGGGCCAATGCATCAATTGGCTGCTAAGGTAGATGAATATGCTAGAGGAATGATAAGCGGAACTGGATCAACACTATTTGAAGAACTCGGTCTGTACTATATTGGCCCAGTTGATGGACACAACATAGATGATTTGGTAGCCATTCTTAAAGAAGTTAAGAGTGCAAGAACCACAGGACCAGTACTTATTCATGTCATCACAGAGAAAGGTCGTGGTTATCCTTACGCAGAGAGGGCTGATGACAAATACCATGGTAAGTGGACTTAACAAGGATTACGTTTTTCATTATTTCTTAAGGAGTGTGACACTTGTATTGATTCTTTTTCTTTCAGGTGTTGTGAAATTTGATCCAGCTACGGGTAAACAGTTCAAAAGTACTAACAAGACTCAGTCTTACACAACTTACTTCGCGGAGGCATTAGTGGCAGAAGCAGAGGTAGACAAAGACGTGGTTGCGATTCATGCAGCCATGGGGGGTGGGACAGGGTTAAACCTCTTCCAGCGTCGCTTTCCTACAAGATGTTTTGATGTCGGGATAGCAGAACAACATGCAGTTACTTTTGCTGCTGGTTTAGCATGTGAAGGCCTTAAGCCATTCTGTGCAATCTATTCTTCTTTCATGCAGCGTGCTTATGACCAGGCAAGTTCAACATTCTGTGATCATTTTCATTAAAAAAAAAAAAAAAGAAGACTAATAGAGTAATGAGATGTTCCGTTTTTCTTGTAGGTTGTACATGATGTAGATTTGCAGAAATTACCGGTGAGATTTGCGATGGATAGAGCTGGACTTGTGGGAGCTGATGGTCCAACACATTGTGGAGCGTTTGATGTTACGTTTATGGCTTGTCTTCCTAACATGATAGTGATGGCTCCATCAGATGAAGCAGAGCTCTTTAACATTGTTGCAACCGCTGCTGCTATTGATGACCGTCCTTCTTGTTTCCGTTACCCTAGAGGTAATGGTATTGGCGTCGCATTACCTCCTGGGAACAAAGGTGTTCCTATTGAGGTATGTAATAGCTAAACCTGGTCCTCACATATCAAACCATTTTTGGCAAAAATCTCATTTGAGTGTATTTTCAGGTTGGGAAAGGTAGGATCTTAAAAGAAGGAGAGAGGGTTGCTTTGTTAGGGTATGGCTCAGCGGTTCAGAGCTGTTTAGGAGCGGCAGTAATGCTCCAAGAACGTGGATTAAACGTAACCGTAGCAGATGCACGGTTCTGTAAGCCACTGGACCGTGCTCTCATTCGCAGTTTAGCTAAGTCGCACGAGGTGCTGATCACGGTTGAAGAGGGTTCTATTGGAGGGTTTGGATCGCATGTGGTTCAGTTTCTTGCATTGGATGGTCTTCTCGATGCGAAGCTCAAGGTTACAACTCTTACATTATATAATTTCCTGTCTTTTCTAAATCTTATGATTTCTAATTTGCTGTTGTATCATTTTGTTACAGTGGAGACCAATGGTATTGCCTGATCGGTACATTGACCACGGTTCACCAGCTGATCAAATGGCTGAAGCTGGACTCATGCCGTCTCATATAGCAGCAACTGCACTTAACTTAATCGGAGCACCAAGGCAAGCTCTGTATTGAGAGTGGAATCAGTGTAAAACATATATATACAAGAAGCAAGTCATTTGACTGATATGGTAAAGACAATGTATGCAAATATTAGTTGTATGTAACTTTGTCAAAGGTGTGTGTGATTGAGATCGAGCTGTACAATTATCTAACATCTTTGTAAAAATCAAATATTCCCTCAGTTTTCTAATAGATGACTCTTTAGAAAAAAAACTTTCTTCACGTTATATGAAATTTTCAGTTTTAAATGATATATATAATATTTTTATATTTTTGTAAATTATTTATTTTTATTGGTTGAACTATAGTTGGTTAGATAATTAGTGATGTTTTTGTTTTAAAATATATATTTTTAAATTTTAATGTTTTATTAACCTCTTTGAATAATTTTAAAGCGTGAGATAACAGGAAACACAAAGAATACATTTTCATCTGATTTTTCATATTAACCTTTGGTTGAGATGTTTCCCAACAAGGAATGTTACAAAACTAACCAGTAAACAAGCGATTTCTTTATTCAACATTGAGTCACGGATCCGATAAACAAGCGATTTCCTTACTCAACATTAAGCGACGGTCCGATCCAGATACATTAATAACATGTGTTAAAATCTGTTTATAGCATTTTTAACCCAACTTCAAATCTTCAAATTTTAAAGATTTTGTTATTCTAGCCCAACTCCAAATTCTCAAATTTTAAGATTTTAAATATTGAAATCTCAAATTTGAGGTCTCACTATTCACAACCTCAAAACTATATTGTATTTTCCTTTTGGTCTTTATAATTATTACTTTTCACAAATACATATACTAAATTTATTTTAAAATAACTTAAGTATGCCAAAATAAAATAAGACAAATATTACATAACATTAAAACAAAGTTCACACAATAGAAAAATACATTAAATAAAATTCACATAAAATAAAATACATTAAACAAACTTAGCACAAATTAAAACAAATTACATAAACACTCAAATATTACATATCTTGCAAGTGGTATTTTATATGCAACTTTCTAAAATTTGTTTGTGTGTGTTGTTTATATATATATTTTATATTATATTTATTATATAATATTATAATATTGTGTGTTGTATAATATATTAAATGTTTGTTTTATATGTATTTGTGAAGTTTTATCATTATTATTATTTTTTGTTAATGTCAAGGACTATAATGCAAATGAATAAAATTTTTAAGATTTTTTTTTGAAGATTCATGGTTGGAGCAATCAACCCTCAAATCTTCATTTTGAAGTTTTTCTCCCTTTAAAATAAGGTTTTGGGTTGGAGATGCTCTTACATTCACTATTTTTTTTATAAATTACACAACTTTCTTAAAAACTACCTTAGAAAAATTCACCAAATCACAACAAAAATTAGTATTTTTTATTTAAACAGTAAAATTGGGAAAACAAGTGAATGAACAAAAAATACAATTGGTGTCATTCTAGAAACTCTCGACTAGATTTTTTTTGGGAAATTATGGTATAACATTCAAACAATTAATAATGGAAGAATTTGCCAAATAACCAAAAAATTCAGTGCATAACTAAAATTTTTTATTGTGATATTCAACGTATTTTGTATCTTATATACCAGAATACCTTTTATATCTACCGGCTCAACTTCTTCAACCTATTTTCTCTTCTTTGTTTTTTTTTTGAGTCTCAAAATCTTATTGTTCAGTGATATTGTAGACAGATTTCTCTGTACTTAAAGTCAAATCAATCCGAAAGTGAAGCGCAACTTTTATTAATCTTTTTCGAAGATACGTTCTCTTACATCACCTATGATTTCCTTTGCTAGATTATCAGAAGAACATCATCATGTCTGGAAAAAGAAGAAGAAGAACTCGCGGACTATATTATTTCTTTGAAATAGAATAGTCAATTATATTTTCAGATTTGATACAAATATTTTTGTTATTTTCATGATTGTTTATAATATAAAATTCATTTCATGCAGATGTTGGAAAAATGTTACAAAGATCAATACAAGGTGTTTATCGTACGATTCAATTATCTTCTTTTTCATTTCACTGTTATATACTATTTATAGAAGTCCCTACTATTTCTTGTACGAAAAAACAACATACTACAATATTGTATATTTTCAGATTTTGATTTACTTAAAATATAATAGGTGATATTTGGGTTTAAGATTTAAAGATTAGGGTTTAGCGTTTAGAGGTTGGAGTTACAGTTAGGGTAAGGTTTGATATTTAAGGCTGTGAGTGTGGTTGAAGTCGTATACTACTTCGACGATATAGAATATAACACTTGGGTGCATATGTATGCCGTAAAAAAATGTGTGACGTAGATGACATTACATGATATAATAGTAAATAGTGGTGTTTAACCATTGACTCGCCGACTATACTATATTCAGCAATAAGAAGTCTTAGTGAATAAAAAAGTTATTTACAGTAAATAATCATGTATTATGTTTGAAGTTGTATCATTGATATGAATATTGGTTTACGCGTTAACCACACCGACACAAGTGATTTACATAATCAATTTTATCATTTCATTAACCACATCCACACAAATGATTTCACAAGTCTATTCTACTTTCCATTTTTATATTGTATAGTTAATATTACAAAATATTATATACTATTTCAGATTTTAGTTTTATGTAAAATATTATAACTATATATTATAATTCATATTTGAGTTTGGGTTTAGTGATTGATGTTTAGGGTAAATTATTTAGGGGTTGGAGTTATGGGGAGGGGTAGGGTAATGTTTAGTATTTAGAGATTGTGGGTGTGGTTTGAGTCCTATACTACTTCGGGGATGTGACATAGAATATTAAGTGTATATGTATGCGGTCAATAAACGTGTAATGTGTGTGTCTCCTCTTTCTTTCATATGGAACTCCTGACCATATATTATTTGTGATACGTCATCAAATAGATCACATGTTTATCGGGTACTTGCGAGTGAGAATGATATAACTGGCTCACTTTGGGTGTAAATATTAGATTTTCCATTCTTTCAAAATCATTGCTATCTGCTTAATTTGACTTCCAAATTTAGTCAGACAGCAAATAAATCCAAACTTTTTCTAACTGATTTAAATTTTAAATGAAATAACACGTAATGCCAAAAACCTCAGAAAAATCTATTTGACAAACTACGCCTACGACATAGTACACCTGGCGTTAGGATTTTCGTCACTGAACATCATGTACTTCTCTCTTTCCTTTTGCTCATCACTGTTGGGTTCAAAAACCACTTTAGGTTGTGCATCCTCTTCTGTTTCAACTTCTTGAAACACTTTGGTTTCTTCATCTTTCTCTTTTACAATCTCAACTATTTCAGGTTCATGATATTTCTTTTCTTCCTTTGCAACCTCCACTTCTTTGCCACCTGTTACCTTTTTGAGTTTTTTCAACAACTTCTCCAAGTTAAAACTTCCAGAAACCGCAATCTTTTGATTCTCTGTGTCTGTCGTACAAGATTCAACTCCTAATATTCATTCATATACATATCATGCAAACATAAATGTTACAACATGCCATCATATTATCATCATTTATACATATATAAACTATGGTAATGAAATATGTTGACAAAAAAAACCAATAAATATAAATACGATTCTACCTTTGAAGTTTGAAATAGCATCAATCATGTCTTTCTCGCATTTGTTACAATCTAGAATCTTCAATTCCACATCCAATGTACTAGAAAATATCCAAGAATAGTGAGTTTTAAACATATTTTTTGTAAACATCTTACAAATATAAATTATGCTTACTTAATATTGTTGTTTTGTTTTGAAAGCGGAAAACAACAATTCATCTTCTTATGTTTGAAAAAGTGAAATAGACCAATTACAAAATATTTTCAGCATAAAATGTTTTCAAAAGCCTAAAGAACTTATATATACACATTCAGACATACTAAAAAACGATTAGAAAAACTATTATTTAACATATATTCACAAAAAATACAATATTTTAACCAGAAAAGCAATTCATAGTATATTACCCAATCATTTATAAAGACCATATATGATTCATATATGTTTAATGTTTATATATTATTATATGCACTTGTATACACATTATATTTCATAAGGAAATTTATCTGTATATATTTATATTAAATCTGATTCTCTAATCACGTGATAACAAAAAACAAAATCTCAACATAATGAAAAATTAATGAGTTTTGCTATTGAACATTAAAATTTCCTCAATTTCATTCCTTTTTTATAAATATATCTTTCTTATATTCAACTTTTTTAAGTTTTCTATTTTTAATATTAATTTAAGAGATTTTATTCCTTAATGGATATAAGTTCAGTTTTGAAACAATCTAATACTGAATATAATGAGGCTAATAGAATTTCCATATGAATATGATTCACATTTCACACAGTTTAGACACATTCCTTTTATGCTGGAACCACCACTACCTGTGAATCTCTCTACATGGGAGTTCCATGTTTTATTATGGCTGGTTCAGTACATGCTCGTAATATTGGTGTCAGTCTTCTCAGTAAAGTTGGTAAGCTCTCGGTAAAGCTTGGTTTCTTGTCAAGATTAGTTATTAGTTAGGACTTCGTTTAGCTTATGCAACCGTTTCTTTGATTCAGGTTTAGGACACTTGGTTGCTAAAAATGAGGATGAGTATGTGCAGTTATCTGTTGATCTAGCTTCTGATATCACTGGTGTTTCAAATCTGAGGATGAGTCTTCGGGATCTAATGGCGAGATCTCCTGTTTATAATGGTCGTTCTTTTGCTGTTGCTCTTGAATCCGCATACTGAAATATGTGGAAGAAGTACTGAAAAGGTGAAGTACCTTCCATATGCTGCAGAAAGAGGTCCAAATAAGATCCCTGCATTTCATTACCTACTACCACTTTGGATGGACCGAGTCCACCTGATCTTTTTGTAGTGAATAAAGATCTTAGCTTTTGTTGTTGTTGTGTATACGGTGTGACAAAGTAAACAGTGGGCCAATGCACCAATTAGCTGCTAAGGTAGATGAATATGCTCGAGGAATGATAAGCGGAACTGGATCAAAACTTTTTGAAGAACCCGGTCTCTACTATATTGGTCCAGTTGATGGGCACAACATAGATGATTTGGTAGTCATTCTTAAAGAAGTTAAGAGTGCAAGAACCACAGGACCAGTACTTATTCATGTCATCACAGAGAAAGGTCGTGGTTATCCTTACGCACAGAGAGCTGATGACAATTACCATGGTAAATGAACTTAACAAGGATAACGTTTTTCACTATTTCTTAACGAGTGTGACATTTTAATTTGATTATTATTCTTTCAGATGTTGTGAAATTCGATCATGCGACTGGTAAACTGTTCAAAAGTAGTAACATGACTCACTCTTACACAACCTACTTCACGGAGGCATTAGTGGCGGTAGCAGAGGTAGACAAAGACAGAGTTGATTCTCTTTCCGTCTCTTCCTGACAAGATTTTTTGATGTTGGTATAGCAGAATCTATTCATCCTGCTGCGGGTTTAGCATTTGAAGGCCTTAAACCCTTCTGTAAAATCTATTCATCTTTCATGCAGCGTTCTTATGACCAGGCAAGTTCAACATTCTGTGATCATTTTCATTTTTAGAAAAAAAGACCAATAGAGCATGAGGTGGTTCCTTTTTTCTTGTAGGTATAGAAATCAAAGATCCAGTTTTAAGAACACTTTTCTAATTACTTTTAAAAAATAACTCAATACTAAAGTTCTTAATCTCTAAACTTATAAGTTATGGCATACCTTCACATCTTCTTATATAGAAAATTAAATAACTTCGAATTATAATAGAGGTAACATATTTAGATAATTTCCTAATCCTTTTATGAAACCATAGCTCGTAAGGTTACGAAACTTGCTCCTTAAGCTTTCTTCAAGCTTATTTCAACATTCTCCCCCTTGAATTCATTTTATTCCATGTTTTGAACTCCAATAAGACTCCTCATCTCTTTGAATTTATTCTTCCTAGTGACTATGCCAAAACATCAACTTTCTGTTCATTTCTTGGAACATACGCGACTTCTACTTGTTCATTGTCAACGCACTCTCGTATGAAACGAAAGCTCTTGTGTATATGCTTACTCCGACCATAAAACACTAGGTTTTTCAGAAGTGCAATCGCAGACTTATTATCAACTCGTATGGTCACCCTTTTACAAGCTACTCAGACAACTTCACTTAGAAGTTCTTGAAGCCATATCGATTTTTTAGCTCCCTTTGTAGCTGCCATAAACTCAGTTTGACATCATGATAGTGCAACTATCCCTTGTTTTAGCACCAAATTATTGGACTTCTATCAAGATCACACACATGGCCTGTTGTACTCTTTCTTTCATCTACATCAACATTGTGCGAGCGGTCTCTATAGCCCACCAACTTCTGTTTTCTCTGCGTGTATAGACCAAGAGAAGATGTCTCACGCAAATATCTCAAGACTTGTTTCAATGCTTCCTTAGGCTCTTGCTTGTATATACTCAACACCCCACACTGTAGGACAAGTCTAGACACGTATTAAGTAGATATCGAAGACAATCTATGCTCCTTCTGTATTCCCTTTCGTCAGTACTCTTCTTTTTAGGAGACTTGGAAAACTTGACATTCAAATCCATAGGTACATGCGTTTGACTGTAGACACTCATCCCAGTTTCTTCTAATATTTAATGTGCATATCTCTGTTTTTTTAATACGATGCCTCCTTCATGTGGATGTACTTCAATTCCAAGATAATATGTCAACTTACCAAGGTTACTCATCTCGAACTTGGTTGCCATTTCCTTTTTAAACTCCAGTATCGATTCCAAGGATGATCCCGTAACAAGTAAGTCATCTACGTATACCACCACGATGAGGAGATGACCATTTCGCTTTCTATATAACGATGGTTCCTTTGAGCACTTGTAAGAGTTCAAATCTTGGAGGATCTTGTTTAGTTTAGCATTCCACGCTCTAGAGGCTTGTCTTAGATCATAAAGAGCTTTATTCAACTTATAAACTTTATCTTCCTTCCCTGAAACTACAAATCCTTTGGGCTGAGTGACAAAAACTTCCTCCTTCAACTCTCCGTAGAGGAACACAATTTTAACGTCAAGATGGTGATCTCTCAACCATTCAAATCTGCTAGTGCGATGACTAACCGAATTGTTTCACTACGAGCCACCGAAGAAAATACTTCATCATAATCAATGCCATGTATTTGAACATATTCTTTTGCTACTAGTCGTGTTTTGTACTTGTTAATACTTCCATTGACATTTTGTTTTATTTTAAACACCCACTTCAACACGATTGGCTTTACTCCCACGGGAAGATCAACAAGGCTCCATCTTTTATTCTTCTCAATCAATGAAATTTCTTCTTTACATTCTTCAATCCAGACTTTTAACACTCTAGCTTCGTTAAAGTCCCAACATCTCATCGTTTATTGCCATCAGAACTTGTTAACACTCTGTAAGAAGAATGTAATCATCCAAGTAGGCAGGCCTTGTACTTACTCTCGTTGATCTCCTTAACTGTGACTGATTTTTTTCTTCACCATTGTCGTCATCATTCTCTTCTTCTACCTCATCTACTTCTTCACATGTCTCATTCTCATTCATTGCTCCAGTGGTTTCTCTCGTCTCCGATGGGTCTTCCCCTCTCCTTAAACCGAGATTACCAGACTCTCTTATGCCAATACAAAGGTTCCCGGATCTTTATCTCTTTCTTGTTCTATATCGGTCCAGTTCCAACCTTTTCTCTCATCAAATATTACATCTCGACTTACTATGATCCTTTTGTTCATAGGATCAAGCAGACTATACACCTTCGAACCAGGCTCTGTTCCCAGGTGTACCAAAACTCTCGACCTTTCATCTAGCTTCTTCCTTCTGCATGATTCTTTTTTTGCATAAACTATGCAACCAAACACTCTAAGATGCTCACTGTTCGGTTTTCTTTCTCTTATATACTCATATGGAGTTTTGCTACTCAGTGATCACGTTTCAACCCTTTTAATAAAATAGGTGGCATGTCTCACTGCCTCTCCCCATAGTAAACTGGGCACACTCATGTGTTTGAAGATACTTTTTGTCATCTTCAGGAGAGTCCGACTACGTATTTCAACAACTCCATTATGTTGAGGAGAGTAAGGTGCTGTTAAATGCCTCCTCATACCCTTTTTTATTGCATTAGTTATGAAATTCTTGAGATACGAACTCTCCACCTCTATCTGCTTGAAGTGTTCAGAAAGTATTAGTTTTTTTTTGAACTTATCAAACGCTTCACTCTTCTCTTTCAACAAGACTGTCCACATATAACGCGAATGATCATCGATGAGCAAAACACATCTCTCTTGTTTTCTTGTGTGGGAGGTGTGATAGGTTCACAAATATCTCTAGGGATGAGCTGGAGAAGTTTAGTGGCTAAAAATGTGATTGCTTATTGGGAAGGCTATCTCGTTTGTTTTCCAAGTAGGCATGAACACACGTCTCTTTTCCGACTATGATGCTCGGTATACCAACAATTATCTCCTTGTTAATCATAATCTTCATCATTTCTAAGTTAATGTGACCAATTCATGCATGCCACTTAGACGACTCAATTGATGATGTTATTTTTAAGCACTTGATATTCTCGACTTATAGAGTAACTTTGTATCAACGATTCTGAGATATTGTTGTTTCAACCATTAGCTGTCCTAGTCAATCATAGAGCATCAATAGATCATCTTTCATTTGTACTTCACAACCTGCTTTTGTTGCCTGACCGAGACTAACAATGGTGCTCCTTAAACCCATTATGTAGAAAACATTGTTTAAGATCTTCGTCTCGCCCCCTTTGAACACAAACATGACTGAGCCTTTACCTTTTATATCAATATGAGAATCATCGCCAAATCTAATCTTTCCCCTGATTGTATCATTGAGATCAGAAAATAATATGCGATTTCCACTCATATGATTACTTGCACCATTGAAAAGGTACCATACGTTCTTAGTGTCGAGATCGGCGTCAAAGATGTTTGGATTCACCTTTTGCTCATTGAGATAAACAACCTCGTGCATCATCAACTCATCAGCCTGTTGAGTCCCTTTATCCTTATTCTCAATAGGTTCTTGTAGTTTAAGTAATCTTCAAGGCTGTCTGATGCATAATGACCAAGTTTATCACATGAAAACACATAATGTGAGAGGCCTCTCTGTTACTGTCTCTTCCTTGTCTATATGACCTGTTCTGGTAAGAACCAAATCGTCATCGGCCTTTTCCTCTCTAATTAAAGTGATCTCCTCGTCCTCTTACGCTGCTACCACTGTATCTCTCTTGTTGTGAGTCCATGTTGGCATACATTAATTTTCCTTGATCATCATGTTGTCCTTCCTCTTCTTCACCAATTCTTTCCTCGATTGCTTTTAACATCCCAACAATATCCTTAAAAAATGTTGTATTTAGATCAAGAACCTGTTGAAGGGATGCGACAATATGAATGTATCTTTTATTGGCAAACTTTTCAAAAACTTCTTCACGAGTTTCAGTTCTTCAATGATTGTCCCAAGAGATTCTGATTTTGATGAAATATCTTATAGTTTTCCAACAAAAAAAACATTGATTGTAGCTCCTTCCTTCATCTTGAGTCTATTGAATTCTGCCATTAGGGTTTGTAGCCTTGCCTCCCTTACTCTCTCAGCTCCAACATGTCTTGCTTTGATTGCATCCGAAACTGCCTTTGATGTGTCTAGGTCTCAAACTTGCAAAGTTAACGCCTCTGGTATAGATCGAAATAACATGGCGATAACCATGTCATTCTTGTCTTCGATTTTGTTTACGTGCTCAATAGTTTCCCATACCTTATTTACCTTGAGAGCAATCTTCATTCTCGTAGCCTAGACAGTATCGCTTGATGAACTTAAAATGGGAAACTTGATAGAGGAGGGTCCAACTTTCTTCGTTCTTATCTTAGGTTCATCCTTCACACCACTCATGATGATAACATTGTAAATATTCTTTTATAGCAAAATGTTTTGCTTTAGTCGCTTTCATATCTGTGAGTCCTCACGGTCACGATCACAAGTTTCTCTCTGGCTCTGATACCAAATATAGAAATCAAAGATCGAGGTTTAAGAACACTTTTCTTATTGATTTAGAAAAATAACTCAAAAATTTAAAAGTTATCAATCTCTAAACTTATAAGTTATGTCACACATCCTAATTCTAATAAAGATAACATATTTATATAATTTCCTAGTCCTTTTAGGAAACCATAACTCGGCAGGTGATACGTGTTCAAATTACCCTAGAGCTACTGATTACTCTCTCAAATAAGAGGTTCAACTGTAATACTTAGGGATTAAATCCACAGAGAGCGAGGGCACACAATAGATTTGATCATCAACATAGTTATGCTAGGAAATTAAATAAACTTTAAGAACTAGAAAATCAGCAAGGAGTTGATTGTAAACATTTAAGAAAAATATCTAGATCTACGGTTTTCAGGTAGTGAATTATAATGGATAGAAGCCAAGAGATTTTCAATCATAGAATTAATAAGTAAAGGTATAATTCATATCTATCTATTGCTAAGCTCAGAGTCTACAACTTTCATATGCAAATTCGGAATGACCACCGATCAATGGTATGCAAACGACATTGATCGATGGCTTTCTTAGTCAATCATTAAAATGATAAGATTCGGTAAGTTGACTTAGAACTACTAGACTAATCTCTCTATTATCCTTAGCTACTTAAGCTCAACAATGTTAGTTCAAGTAACTATCATACTCTCACATATATCAATTATCTTAATATTGTGTTCTAGTTAGCTACTCAAGAACACAAACAATAAGCACAATACTGGTGATATATCTAATAATCACTCTAGTAGTTCTATTGTTTGGCTAATCCTTAAAACCATTAATAAACCCTAAATCTAACAAGATATCTACTCAAATATAGCTAAGAAGAACATAATCATAAATATAAAATAATGCATAAGATTAGGGATAAAAGACTGGGGTTCCAATACAAAGCTTGAGTAAAGATACTATAAACTAGCCTTATAATCTCTAGCCTATTAAACTAGCCTTGATTAGGGATATTATGTTCCCTATTAAAATCTCTAGCCTTATAAAAGAGTTCCCTTTGCATAAAACATGAGTAAAGATACTATAAACTAGGTAAAACTTGTATAGGGGCAATCTTATAATTTATGTAACTTGGGCTTCAAGTCGGGTATTCGGTGAATTGGGCTTCTGCGTGTTAACCATCGATTGACGGCAAGGATGCATTGTCGATCGACGCAACTCTATGTCTCGACTCGTAGACCAGCTATGGGTTTCCTATCTCTTTGAGCTCTAGAAAGCCTCATAATCTCTATAATGCTCCAAAATGCACATGGACTTGAAAAGACTCTAAAACACATCCTACGCACACATAACAAACTCCAATTACGACCTATAAGATGCTCTAAAACTGCCAATATTAGGACCTATCAACTCTCCCAGACTTAACCTTTTTCTCGTCCTCAAGCAAAAAAAGGGTAAGCATGTGGAAGTGGTTTGAAAACACAAGGACTCACAAAATCTCTAGCTCATCATTTTCACCTTTACTATGTCGCAACCACATTAAACAAGTGTCAATCTTAGAGTTACTTTATATACTTTATCCTAGTATAGCAATCAAATCCATTTTATCAACAGCTTACCAACTATTAGTCTGACTCACCCCTCTACTAACCTCATTTCTTGCATAAAAAAAGTGCAGGCTTTACCTTGAGAGTATCGATCAGAGGACACACAAACTCTTACCCTCGCAAGTATCTGAACACACAGGCAACCTTCTCTAATCCATTTCTTTTTTTTTCTCTTCTCCGAATCTTTATATTCTTTTTATAAGTCCAATGAATCAATATGCTGATACAGTCCATCTTGTTCATCCTTTTTCTTCTTTTTCTCCTTTTCTCTTTTTCTCTCCTTTTATTTTATTTTCGCCAAGGTGTAGGTGAATAATGGGGTCACATATAATTTACATATCACTCACTCCCTTCCTTTTAGAATTAGAATAATGGGGTCATAGGTAATTTACCTACCCCTCTGCAATTTTCAAGAAATCATCTCAATTATATATATATAGATGCCGAAGAGAGAGTGAGAAGGGAATCAGAAGCACACATACTTTTACCTTCCAGACTTGTAAGAGGAATCCGATAGAATGTATGTCATACCCCAAAGCAATCAAATAGGTCAATATTAGGTCGGAGGTTAGTTTAAATTCCTTTAAACTTTCTAATCAAGTGTGATATTGTGGCAGGATGATCCACTTTGGTATCTCTAGTACTCTTTGCAATCAACATATCAAAAATGGTGCTATAGAATGGTTAGATAATAAGGAAAAAATGAAACTGATGATAATCCATTTCTTGACTCAATTAAACTCAACAAAACACATAAGAATAAAACTCAAAATAGAAAGAAATATCACTAAACTTCCCCTAGACTTAAATAATACTATTCCCCATGTTATTCAGTCTCGATTAGGTGGAAAAAATAAATCATAAGTAAAATCTTAAGGAAGAAATCGATTCCAGACTCTGTAATGAGTGTCGACCAATGGTAAGTGATGGGTGGCGACCGATGGGATCGGTATCGACTGATGGTTGTGCATTTTCGTCAAACAATGCTAGTTCTCGATCTTCCTATTTTTACTGCAAATAAAGAAAAATACGAAAATTAGTAAAATCATGAAAATAAAATAAATTTAAAATATACCTAATAGTGAGTTGCCTCCCACTCAACGCTTGGTTATAGTCTTTAGCTTGATGTTTAGCACTGTATGGACTAAGATGGGTGTAGAGTATCACTTGTTGGAAAACAAGTGCCCACATCTTCTTTGGTCATTTGAAACCAGGTACCAACGAAGCTTCTAATGGCTTTTTCACCTCAGGTTCTTTGGTTGTCAATGTTCTACTGGGTTATCTCAATTTGACTTAACTTCTCCTAAAGTTTGTCAATGCGTTTGTATAAACAGCAAATCATGCTATATGTGGATATGAATATGTCATACAATCTCCTGGATATATCTTCCATCATCATGTCTTGAGATGTATAAACTCCATCAAGTTTATCTTCTAACAGCTTCTCACTTACCAGCCTCTGTCTAAATGGTCCGCTTGAAGCGTCGATCGATGGTCGTGCATGTCCATCAATTGACGGTGCTTTGTCTGCTCCATTTGCGTGTTGTCTCTGAATCATCTGATGAGTCGCATAGATCTTTTGCTTCATCTCTTCCATGCACGTGGTTAACCAGATGATATTGTTGTTGAATGGGTAATAGATGTCACCAATCCTCTTGGTAGTCATCCATAAAAATCTCATGTGCTATGTAGACATCTCCTCAAATTTTTCTGCATATTCTGGCAAACATAGATAAGTGTATCCAAGGATGGCTGCGTTGTGAAGAATATCTTTGTTGTCTTCCTTGGACACGTTGATGAATCTGTCATCTATAGCTCGTGCATTGCCATATTTGTCTCTATAGACACCATACTCATTTATTTCTTCCCCATAATCAAAATTCTCTGGATAAAACACTTCAGGTTATGGTCTGTAACCGGCGAAGTATTCTGGAAGGTGAGTGTCAATCGGCGGCAGTAGTGGTGCGTCGATCGATGACTTATTGTTATATGCAGGGTTATCATGTTGCTGTTGTCTGGAGAGATTTCCGGATCCATTGGCCATTGCTAGTATGTCTGCTACATCTTCCTTAGATACATTGAAAAGTTTTCCATCCATTGTTCGTGCATATCTGATATAGCCTATTTATTACCAGTTTTAGGCCATGTTATAATCTCTATTTAAAATCTTTTATGTGTGTCTAGGATATGTTTTGGAGTATTTACAGGTCCAAGAACTTTTTGAAGATATATGGAGATACTTGGAGCTTTTGGAGCATTTAGAGGAGAAGATCCGTTGCTGACCATTTGAGGAGTCGAAGTACAAGATTGTCGTCGATCGACGACACAACCTTGGAGTCAACCGATGTTAAAATACCAAGGTCGATCGATGCTGCACACATGCCATCGATCCACGTCCAAATCGCAGACAGCCGATTCAAAGCCCAAGTTAGAGACCAATGACGAAAATGCCCTGGACGAGTTTTGACCTAAGTTTTGGGATTTTATATTTATGCCTTATGTAATGAGACAAACAAGGGAGGCTGGAGTGCAACAAAGTGTTTTAGTTTTCTATTATAGTTTTAGGGTTTTTAGGGGAGAAGATTCATAACTCCTTAGGGAGATTTGTATTGGAACCCCAGTATTTTATCTTTGCATTATATTCATACTACTGTTCTTACTTTATTAATGTCTAAGTAGTTATTAACTAGATTTTGGGTTGAATGATAACAATCAGATTAGCCCAAAAGTAGGATTGCTAGGTTAAGTTAATATCCATCAATTGAGTTGTGCTCCATGCTTGCATTCTAGAGTAGCTAACTAGGATCTCGAAAGTAGGACATGGACGACAACGAGAGTAGCTTCTTGGCCAGAATAAACTCCATTGAACTAGGCTATTAGGCACATGCGAGAGCTGGTCTAATAAGTCTGGTGTACTTATTAAATCTCGTTCACACTTCCTTCTGATTTCAACGTCGATCGACATCAGGTCTTAATCGTCGATCGATGGTTTTTCCTTTTGCTTGCAGACGAGATTTGGAGTTAATAGGATCAAAATAGTTAATATTTGAGTTTTAGAGTATTTATATTTCTATGCTTCCTATACCCTACAATCCATTGGCCTTAAAACCCTAGATCTAGCATATTTACATTTACATCTATTTAGTTTATTAGCATATTTTCATATTTGCATTATTAGAATATTTTCGTATTTGTATTATTAGAATATTTCTATTTTTGCATCTCTACTTCTTGATAAGGAATATTTTCTTAATTAATCAATCACCACTAAAATATATATTCACCTAGCTTAGTCATTCGAAATAAGAAATCTATTGTGTGCCATTGCTCTCTGTGGATTTGATCCCTAAGTACTACACCTGATCTCTCTTGGCAAGAGTATTATTTGTGTGTTAAGATTCTGGTTAATTTGATAGTTAATTGTTTAGGATATTTATACCCTGCTAGAACAATAAAACACCACCATGTCGCCGTTGCCGGGGAGCATTGATTACCATTAGATTTAATTTCTAGGATTTAGTCTAGGTAAATTACTACCTTCAAGTTACTAAAATTTTATTTTCCTTTGTTTTTCAGGTGCATGAAAAGACACCCCAGAAGCAATAAAGGACAAGAACTACTATTCTTTGACCCCGACAAACTCGAACGTACAATCCGCAAAGAAAGACGACAAGCATCGATCGACAACACCTATACCACGTTGACCGACACTTCTTTACGGACTGCATCGACCGACATCAGAACACGGGCATCGACCGACACTGATCACATAGCACCGATCGACATCAACTTACCCGCATCGATCGACAGAAGCAGACGAGTTCAGATGATTGCAACTTTAATATTGACTCGGGATGAGAATGGAAACCTGCATAACCTCGACGGTCATGTGCGTAATGCAGTAGGTCAAAAGACAGACGATCAGAGGACCATAATCCCTAATACAGAAGCAGAAGTAGATGCTGCAGCAGCTTAACCTAAAGCTAATGCCCAAGCTGCTCAGACAACACTGGTTGACTACAACCGTTCAAACCAGTTCTACGCAACATATCCCCCATTCGTCCTCCAGCTTTTCAGAGAAACGAATTTGAAATCAAGCCCGCTTTCTTCGGACTTGTAGCACAGACACCTTACCAATGGATCATCTAGAGTGATTTGAGGACTTAGTGACTGCTATCAAAGCCAATATTGTCCCAGAAGACTATCTCTTTTGTAAGCTTTTCAAGTACTCACTCGCTGGAGAAGCTTCATATTGGCTTAAGCAGTTACCACCAGGATCCCTGACATCCTGGAATGACATCAAGAACACTTTCTTGCGTAATTTCTTTGATGACGCAAGAGCAGAAGATCAAGAGCAAGATTGCTACTTTTTCACGAGACCCTTCAGAATCTTTCAGAAACTCCTAGATTAGATTCCAATCATACCAAAGAGATTGTCCACATCACGGGTTCAATAAAGTGCAACTTATCAGCACTTTCTTTAGAGGTATTGGATTATAGTATCAGATGGCTTTCGACCCAACTAGTGATGGAAATTTCAGGACTAGGAATCTTGAAGAAGCTACAAGGTTGATTGAGAATCTAGCATCCAACAGCAACACCAAGAACACAAACTTTGAAAAGAAGAAATCAACTCCAGCTTTGAGAAAGGATCAGATTGAAGAGGTCAAGACAAAACTGAATAATGTTTAGAAATTCTTTAGGAAGCATGTCACTTTTGTAGAAGTAGAAGCAATAGAATCTGGAGATGATGAGATTGAAGAAGATGATGTGAACTACATTGATGGGAATGATTTTTAGAGACAAGGGAATCCAGGTTTCAACAGGAATTCCTATGGGAATGGTCAAAGGAGTAACTTTAATAAGAATTTACAGCGAAAACCCTTCAACATCAACAAAACTTATGGATCTTCTTACTACCATAATCCTTCTCCAGAAACTCAAGAAAGCAAGATCGAAGAGTTTTAGAGAGACAACAGAAGATGACTGTGGATTTCAATGGAAATATAGATGGGATGTACCTCAACCTCAACACCAAGTTCAAAAATCTCAACACCCATGTGAAGAAGCTGGAGAATCAGGTGCTGCACACAAGTGAAACCATTAGGAGGCATGAGAGCCTAATCAATGAGAAAATAGAGGCTAGAAAGAAGCACCACGTCAATGAATTGATTGATGATGATTTTTGGCAGGAAGTAAAGAGGGAAAAGCTCCAAGAAGGAGATTTTTGTGTGGAAAGTTCCATCTCATTCGACAGTTCGCATTGGTGTCGATCGACACTAAGCAATGAGCATCGATCGATGATGATTCCTGCAGTATCAGTAGCTTCGTGTGAGTCGACTAACGTCGATCGACACCTACACAAGACAATCGACCGACCGAGAGATAGAGGTATCAATCGACAATGCGACCTGAGCATCGATCGACAGATGAGAAAGCCGGTTCGACTGCCAAGCATGAATGCGAATTCCATTGTGCATCCAACCATAACGGTTTCAGAAAAAAATAGTGACACCTCTGAAGCTATGGATTTTGATAGAAAAGATGAGCGACACTCCAAGAGGAAGCAAAAGATCCCAAAACATCAACACAAAGAAGTTAATGGAAAAGAGATGGAGCTTTACCAAAAGAGTTTTCAAAATTCCTTTAGATACCCTTTTTGATGAGGCTTATTATACTCACAGGTTGTGGATGTTTTTAGGGGAAAAAGGGAGACAGACGATGATATAGAGATCTTGTTCAATCATCTCAGAGAAAAAATGAAACAAAGGACTTGTCTGAAGAAGAAAATTGATCCTAGGAAATTCGTGGTTCCATGCTTCATCAAGGGCAACGAATACCCCAATGCCCTCTATGATACTGGATAATCAGTGAGAATTATGCCAAAAACTATGGCAGAGGAGCTGAACCTGAAAGTAGAACCTTCCAATGATTCTTTCACATTTGTAGACTGTTCAAAAGTGAACTTAGGAGGGATGGTAGAAGATATTCCAATACAGATTTACAACACTCTAGTCCCAGTAAACTTCCACGTGATGGACATCAAGATAGATTGAAATTCTTCACTACTACTTGGGAGAGCATTCATGGCTACCCTGGGAGCTATCTGCGATATGAAATTAAACAGGTTGTATCTATCTCTAATTGATTAAAATATTTTCTATGAACCTGTCAAGAATAAGAGCAAGGTACATTGACTGAATTGTCTAATGATGCAGAACTTGTGGCCACATGAATATGCGATTATGAGTTCAATGAAGAGTCGAAAGATGGAGCATCGATCGATACCCAGCCAAACAATCGATCGACACGTTTGCAATTCCGTAATCGGTCGACACCCACCCTTCACCATCGATCGACGACCCTGCTCCAGAACCGATCATCAACTTCCACGCAGATGGTGGTTACAACTTAGACTACCTCGATTGTGACAAAGATTACAGAGAAGAAGAGATGATCGAGTACCGTGGTATTGTTATGGAAGAGGCTGCTGTTTATCACATTTCCCATCAACTCGGGAAATCGACATCGATCGACGATAACCATATGCCATCGATCGATACTGATCAAGCAGAAGTGTCCAAACTATATTCAGCTGCAGAACGCGAGAAGGAATATGGTTATCTACAACCAGATGAGTTCGGTATCATGAGAGATCCAGACGGCCACACAAGAGTTATGGATGGCAGACTAATAAATATCACGGGGGAAGATATAGCGGATATAGTTGCCATGGCTAATGGAGCTCGAAACCTTTTTAGGCAACAATATGGTTATCGAGCATCGATCGACGGTCACCATACATCATCGATCGACACACGGCTTGCATGTCGAGGATACAGTGAAGCTTACGAAGAATACAATGAAGATTACAGAGAACAAAAGCTGATTGAATATCGCGACCTAGCATCAGAAGATGCTGGCTGGGTGATGAACGCGATAGTGGATAATCGAGCATCAATCGACGGTATCTCATGGCCATCGAATGACATCAGACGCGAACCAGAACACGAACTTGGAGAAGAAGAGACATATATTGGTAATCTTAGACCAGATGAGTTTGAAATTTTCAGAGACCCAGAGGGACGTGCACAGGCTCTTTATGGGAGAATCCTACATATATCTAAGAGAATGTAGCAGATGCTCGTATTATGGCTAATGTGTGGGGGCTGGAATCCACACCGCTGATTTCCGTAAAGTTAAGAAAGTGAAATCGGAGGAAAGCGAGGGAAACCCTAATCTTTCCTTGAGATCCTGGATTCTCTGCGAGAGCCAACGACAAGTAACCAAACAAATGCGGAAAATATGAAAAGATAACAAAAACGAACTCATAGCGAAAGTTAGATCTTATTTAGAATCTGAAAAAAGCGTTGCAATCACTACAAGAGGTTATGAAAGCTTTGGCCGCAAGAGCTTTCAGCGAGTTACATTGTTCTAGTCACCAAAGACCTTAAATCTAGTCGAGTTGCAGCTCGATAACAGAAGACAAAAAGATACAAAATAGGTTTTGATTGATTTCGGACTGAACCTTATGAAAGGCTGCCTACTTACCCCTTTTGAGGATCAAGCAGAACGTAGTTGAATTGAAAGAATGGACCAAGAGATCGAACTGCTTGAGCTAATTCGTCTAGTAATCGAGTGCCAGTCATAGAAATAGAACATGTCAAGAATAATGCCTAAAGTTTCTAAGTACAGAGAGTTCTAGGGTGTAAAATTTTGTCTAGAGGAATCCCCCAGCATCTTCCTCCTAGAGTTTCTTATATACTACCTTGGAGGCGGTTTGCCTCTTCCCGCTTTTACCCTCGGCCGAATCTATCTTTTCTGGATATTTTCCATTTTCCTCCTATCTTCGTGTTTATCTTCGGAAACTTGACATTTATCTCTTTGAACTTTAACATTTATCTTCTTATGAAAACAAAAGGGATAGACCGTCATAACGATTGGGCTTGATTTCTAATAAATCATAAGTGGCTGTTGGTCTCGTTTAAGCCTTTCTCGGGCCATTTTTGGACTTGAGCATTTTTACGATTTGTCGAAAGAACGCTCCCGAAACGATGTCAATCCTTAAGGAAAACCAAAATTCTCGTCTAAGAGAACAACTTATGGTGTTTAGTGAACCGTTGTCATTTTATATGATCTTTTCGGTTCTCGCAAGAGAAGACATGTCTTTACAATTTTTGTCGTAAAGTTTTGACGGTAACTTTGATCGAGACGAAACAAGAAACAATTTGATCGAGGATCGGAAAGGAGGCTCTCGGAACAGGATGTATCAGACTTAGATAAATTTGCTTGACCCACTTTGCTCATTAAACGAGATGGATGGATCCACCTAGCCCAACGGGCGAGGTGGAAGTCGTGAAGGTCATGAAGGATCCACTTTGCCAGTTGGGCGAAGTGGAGTTTGTGAAGGATTTGAATCTGTTTGTTATGTCTAAAGCCATCTGGTATGAAAAATCAATACCTCTAAAGAAAGTGTTGAGAAGTTGCACTTCATTGAATCCATGGTGTTGACAATCTGTTTGTGAGGATTTGAATCTGATCCAGGTGTTCCTGAAAGACTCTGCATGCTCCTATGTGAATGTAGAAATTCTGCTCCTCAAATCCTCAGTTATGGCATCATTAAAGAAATTACGCAGGAAGATGACTTTGAAGTCTGTCCAGGATATAAGAGATCCTGATGGTAACTGCTTAAGCCAATATGAAGCATCTTCAACAAGCGAATATTTGAAGAGTTTGCATAGAAGATAGTTCTCAGGGACTCCATTAGCTTTAATGGAAGACAAAAGTTGCTCAAATCACTCCATATGATCCATACGGTGCTAATAGGAATGTCCATGAAATGGGTATGTGCCACAAGTGTGAAATAAGCTTGCTTCAACTCAAAATCGTTCCTCTAGAAAGATGGAGGACGAATAGCAGATGTGTGGACATATAATTTTTATGGACGATTATAGTTAACCAACGTTCTTGGTTGAGCAGAATGGGCTTCGACTACAACAACTTCTTTTGGTTCATGGATTACAATACCCTGATCATCAATTATCTGACTTGTTGCATTACGCAGATGACCTTCAAGGTCATACACGTCTCCTCTCTCATTCCTAGTCACAATCAACATAACAACCACCTATGCTTGGCAATCATTGTCGATCGATATCTCGGGACTGGTGTCGATCGATGCTGGCCGATAGTGTCGACCGATGAAGAAGTGTTGACGTCGATCGATTGTCGCTTGTCCTTGCGGATGCTACGTTTGATTTTCCTTGCGGATGCTACGTTTGATTGTCCTTGCGGATGCTACGTTCGATTGTTACTAGGTCTGAAAAAACTAAGTCTTTTTCTTTGTTGCTTCTAGTACTGCTGTGCATGCACCTGAAAGACAAAAGAAAAAGGAAATTGTAAGTAAACTAAAAAGAAAACCTAGACAAAACTTGGAAAAAAAATCTAACGACAATCCTTGCTACCCGACAATGACACCAAACTTGATATGTTTATAAATTACCGTAGAGCTACTGATTATTCTCTCAAATAAGAGGTTCAGTTGTATTACCTAGGAATCGAATCCACCAAGAGCGAGGGCACACAATAGATTTGTTAATCAATTTAGTTTTGCTAGGCAATTAAATAAACTTAATGAACTAGTAAATTAGGAATGAGTTGGTTGTAAGCAATTAAGGAAAATAGATAGATCTAGGGTTTCCAGGTAGTTAATTATAATGGATAGAAGCCAAGGGGTTTTCAATCATAGAACACAAATTTAATAAGTAAATTTATAATTTATATCTATCTTGGGCTAAGCTCAGAGTGTATATCTTTCATATGTAAATTTGGAATGACCCTTGATCGATGGTATGCAAACGACATCGATCGATGGCTTTCTTAGTCAAATATTAAACAATTAGATTTGATAAGTTCACTTAGAATTACTAGACTAATCTCTCGATTATCCCTAGAAACTTAAGCTCAACAAGGTTAGTTCAAGTAACGATCTTACTCTCGCATATATCAATTATCTTAATATCGGTGTTCTAGTTAGCGACTCAAGAACACAAACATTAAGCACAAAATTGATGATAGATCTAATAACCACCTTAGTAGTTCAAATGTTTGGCTAATCCGTTAAAACAATTAATAAACCCTAAATCTAACAAGAGATCTACTCAGACATAGCTAAGAAGAACATAATCATAAACATAAAATAATGCATAAGATTAGGGATAGAAAACTAGAGTTCCAATACAAAGCTTGAAAGAAGTCTTAAAAACATAGGGACTCACAAAATCTCTAGCTTATTATTTTCACCTTTACTATGTCGCAACCACATCAAACAAGTGTCAATATTAGAGAAAATTGATATACTTTATCCTAGTATAGCAATCAAATTCATTCTACCAACAACTTAGAAAATACTAGTCTGACTCACCCCTCTACTCACTTAATTTCTTGCATAAAATAGAAGTGCATGCTTTACCTTGGGAGTATCGATCAGAGGACACATGGACTCTTACCCTCACAAGTATATGAACACACATGTAATTTCTTGATCTCTTTATTCCTTTTTTTCTCTTCTCTAAATCTCTTTTTATTTTTATAAGTCCTATGAATCAATGATGCTGATACAATCCATCTTGTTCATTTCTTGTCTTTTTTTTCTCTCTTTTTATTTTATTTTCGACAAGGTGTAGATGAATAATGGGGTCACAAGTAATTTACCTATCCTTCGCTTCCTTCCTTTCTGAATTAGTACCTACCCCTATGCATCTTTCAAGAAATAATTCCAATCTTTTTATATATAGATGCCAAAGAGAGAGTGAGAAGGGAATAAGAAGAACACATACTTTTACTTTCTAGACTTGAAAGAGGAATCCGATAAAATGTATGCCAAACCCCAAATCAAGAAAATAAGTCAGTATTAGGTTGGAGGATAACTTCGCTTCCTTCAAACTTTCTAAGCAAGTTTTATATAGTGGCATGATGATCCACCTTTCTATTTCTAGCACTCTCTACAATCAACACATCTCGAATAGTGCTTTCGAATGGTTAGATAATAAATAAAAATTTAAAGTGATCATAATCCATTTGTTGACTCAATAAAACTCAACGAAACACATAAGACTAAAACTCAAAATAGAAAGCAATATCAGTAAACCCCCCAGACTTAAATAACACTTTCCTTAGTGTTATCCCGTCTCAGTTAGGTGGGAAAAATTAAATCATAAGTAAAAGCTTAAGGAAGAAATCGATTCCAGACTCTGTAATGAATGTCGATCGATGGTAAGTGATGGGTGTCGACCGATGGGATCGGTATCGACCAATGGTTTTGCATTGTCGTCAACCAAAGCCAGTTCTCGATCTTCTTATTTTTACTGCAAATAAAGAAAAACACAAAATTTAGTAAAATCATGAAAATAAAATAAATTTAACACATACCTGGTAGTGAGTTGCCTCTCAGTCAGCGCGTGGTTATAGTCTTTACCTTGACGTTTAGCACTGTATGGACTAAGATGGGTGTAGAGTATCACTTGTTGGAATACAAGTGTCCACATCTTCTTCGCTCATCTGAAACGAGGTACCAACGAAGCTTCTAATGACTTATTCACCTCAGGTTCTTTGGTTGTCCATGTTCTACTGGGTTATCCCAATTTGACTCATCCTCTCCTGAAGGTTGTCAATTCATTTGTGTAACCAACCAATCCTGCTATATGTGGGTATGGATATGTCATCCAATTTCGTGGAGATATCTTCCATAATCATGCCTTGAGATGCTTAAACTTCATCAAGTTTATCTTCTAACAGCTTCTCAGTTACAAGCCTCGGTCTAAATGGTCCGCGTGAAGTGTCGATCGATGGTCGTGCATGTCAATCGATCGATGGTGCTTTGTCTGCTCCATTCACGGTTGTCTCTGAATCATATAATAAGTCGCGTCCATATTTTGCTTCATCTCTTCCATGCACGTGGTTAACCAGCTGATAATGTTGTTGAATGGATAATAAATGTCATCAATCCTCTTGTAGTAGTCATCCATCAACATTTCTTCTTCTCTGTAGATTCCTTGTTCCATGTTATCCACTTCTGCTATGATGTAGTAGTCAGCTGATGGTCTGGTCTCCTTAATTTTTTTGCAAACTTTGGCAAACAGAGACAAGTGTGTCCAACGATGGATGCGTTCTGAAAGATATCTCTGATGTCTTTCATGGACACGTTGATGATTCTGCCTTCTATAGCTCGTGCATTGCCATATTTGTCTCTGTAGACACACTACTCATTTATTTCTTCCCCATAATAAAAATTCTCTGGATCAAACACGTCAGGTTTTGATCTGTACCGGCGAAGTCTTCTGGAAGCTGAGTGACGTTCGACGATAGTAGTGTTGTGTCGATCGATGCCTTGTTGTTATATGCAGGGTTTTGCATGTTGCTATTGTCTAAAGAGATTTCCTGATCCATTGTCTATTGCTAGTATGTCTGCTACATCCTCCTTAGATACGTTGAGAAGTCTTCCAGCCATTGCTCGTGCATATCCTTTTGTATCCCTCATAATTCCAAATTCATCTTGCCTTAAATAACCACAATCTTTGTCGTATTCTGCCAAATTAAAGCCGATCGATGGTATTGGGGCACTGTAGATCAATGTCGCATTCCACGTTCCATCGGATCCTCTGAAATTGCAAGCCTCCTCTAGTGCAAGAGCATGGAACTCGATTGCTTCTTCTTCAAGATGGGAAGTGTCATAATCTGGGTTAGCCATATCATTCCCTAGGTCATGGTCATCGATTGATGTTAAAGGGTGGGTGTTGTTTGATTGTTAGTTAACAACGTCGATTGATGTGTTGGGCTCGGTGTCGATCGATGCTCCATCTTCAGGTTTGTTCTCTTGCTCGAAATCACACAAACACGTGGCCAAAACTCCTGGTTAATGAACTAAATCAATGAGTGCAGTCTTGGTTCTAATTTGAACAAGTTCATGGTAAGATTTTCATCAATAAGAGATAAATACAACCTGTTTGTCTTCATGTCGCATACTGCTCATACTGTGGCCATGAAAGCTCTTCCAAGTAGCAGGGATGAATTTTTCTCCACCTAGACGTCCAAGACATGAAATTCTACAGAATTAGGGCATCACCAATTTGCACTTGGAGATCCTTGACTATTCCTCCTGAATTTACGTTAGAGAAATCTACAAAGGTGAATGAATCACTAGAAGATTCCACTTTTAAGCTGAGCACCTCTGCCATGGTTCTTGGCATAGTACTTACTGCTTACTGAAGAACCAGTGTTGCAGAGTGCATGAGGGTAGTCATGTCCCATGATGTTGCAGGGAACCACAAACTCTCCAGGGTTGCTTCTCTTCTTCAACTTAACCCTCTACTTTATCTTCTCCCTCAGATGACTACAATTACTTTCAATGTCTTCATCAGTCTCCTTGTTTTCTCTGAAGAACATCCACAATATGTGAGTCTAATTAGCTTCCTCGAAAGGGATTTCTAAAAGGGATTCTAAGGACTCTCTTGGTAAAGCTATCCATCTCTTTCTCATTAGCTTTCCTTCTAAGATGCTTAGGGATTTTCTTATTTCTTCTAGTATGCCCATCCATACCTTTCTCAATTACCGTAGGGACTGAAATATCTGTCTGTCTGGGGGGGGGGTTAGAGTTCCTATGAGTATATATAAGGCGCATGTCCATACTTATGTTTCTATCGGCCATCGACCGATGGTAGGGTCCGGCTGTCAATCAATGTCCATGTATTCATACTAGGATTCTTACTGTCGATTGATGGTTAGCTCGTGCTGTCGATCGATGGTCGTTCAAACATGACAAGGAATTCTCACGAATTTCTTCCTCTTGATGCCTAATCTTTTCAACAACTTGCCAGAAATCATCATCAATGACAGCACTGACGTGATGCTTCGGTCTAGCATCAATCCATTCCTTGATCAAAGCTTCTTGTCTCCTCACAGACTCACCGATCTGAACTACTTGATTCTATAGCTTCTCACATGGGTATTGAGAGCTTAAAATTTTGTGTTGAGATGGTATAGACAACATCAATCTTTCCATTGAAGTCTACTATCTTCTTTTGCTGTCCTTCCAGCACCTTGTTCAGCAAGGCTTTAATCTTGTTCTCATGGATATCTGATGGGGTATTTTGATAGTAAGAGGCTCCATAAGTTTTTTTTGTTTTGGTAGGGTCTCTGGTGTTGTGATCCTTGGTTATAGCCACTCCTCTGACCATTTCGTTGAGAGTTTCTGTTGCTCTGGTTCCCATATCTTTGGAATCCATTTCCAAAAAAGTTCACATCTTCGTCTTCTTTTTTCTCATTGTCGGATCCTAAAGCTTCTACACTGCGAAGCTAACTTACTTCTTCAAAAACCTTTGAACATTATCCAACTTAGCTTTTACTTCTTGCATCTGATCCTTGGTAAGTGTAGGGGCCGATTTTCTCCTCTCATGACCATTGTTCTTGGTGTTGTTACTAGCTGACAAATTCTCTATCAATCTAGTAGCTTTTGTAGGACTCCTAGTGTAGAAATTTCCCTCACTGGTTGTGTCTACAGCAATCTGGTATGACAAATCAATACCTCTAAAGAAAGTACTGAGAAGTTGCACTTCAATGGTGTGAAAAATCTCTTTGGTAGGATTTAAATCTGATCCACGAGTTCCTAAAGGACTATGCATGCTCCTGTGTGAATGTAGCAATTTTGCTCCTCAAATCCTCAGATCTGGCATAATCAAAGAAATTACGCATGAAGGCGTTTTTGAAGTTTATCCAGGATGTAAGAGATCCTGGTGGTAGCTGTTTAAGCCCATATGAAGCATCTCCGGCAAGCAAGTATTTGAAGAGCTTGCATAGAAGAAAGTCCACAGGGATTAGCTTTAATGGAAGACACCAGATCCTCAAATCGCTCCACATGATCCATAGAGTGTTCATGGGACTGTCCATGAAATGGTGTCTTTGCCACCAGTGTGAAATATGCCTGCTTCAACTCAAAATCGTTCATCTGGAAAGATGGAGGATGAATATCAGATCTCTTGGCGTAGAATTGATCTAGACGATTGTAGCCAACCAACGTTCTTGGTTGAGCAGCATGGGCTTTGGCTACAACAACTTCTTCTGGTTCTTGGATTACAATACCCTAATCATCAATTATCTGAATTGTTGGATTACACAGATGACCTTCAAGGTCATACACGTCTCTCTATCATTCCTAGTCACAATCAACATAGCAGCTATCTCTGCTTGGGAATCACTGTCAATTGATGTCTTGGGACTAGTGTCGATCGATGCTAGTCGATGTGTGTCGATCGACGAAGAAGTGTTTGTGTCGATCGATTGCTGTCGCTTCAACTTCCGGACTACGTTCGATTGCTATGAGGTATGAGAAAACTAATTCTCTTCTTTTTTTTGCTTCTGGTACTGCTGGACATGCACCTGAAAGACAAAAAAATTGTAAGTTAACGAAAAAGAAAACCTAGACAAAACTTGCAAAACAAATCTAATGGAAATTCTTACTCCTCGACAACGACGCCAAACTTGTTATGTGCTCAAAATATCGTAGAGCTACTGATTACTCTCTCAAATAAGAGGTTCAGTTTTAGTATTTAAAGATCAAATCCACAGAGAGCGAGGACACACAATAGATTTAATAATCAGCCTAGTTATGCTAGGCAGTTAAAAAAAACTTTAAGAACTAGTAAATCAGGAATGAGATGGTTTATGTGATTTATCTTAAAAAAAATTAAGAACTAGCTCCATGTGCATAAAACACAAACAAAGATAATTTAAACTAGGTAATACTCGTCCGGGGGAATCTTGTAATTTATGTGATTTGGTCTTCAAGTCGGATATTCTGTAAATGGGACTTCTGTTTTTTTTTACCGTCAATCGACGACAAGGGTGTCGTCGATTGACGCAACTCTCTGTCTCGACTCGTACATTGTTGATTTTGACCAGGTACGGGGTTCCTATGTCTTTAAGCTCCAGAAACCCTCATAATCTCTATTATGCTCCAAAATTCACATGGAATTGAAAAAAATCTAAAAGACATACGAGACACACATAACAAACTCCAAATAGAGCCTATAACATGGTCTAAAAGTGTTAAATATTAGGATATATCAGCATGATTAGGAAACTTGCTCCTTAAGCTTTCTTCAATCTTACTTCAACAGTAATTTGAACATGATGTAGATTTGCAGAATTTACTGGTTAGTTTTGCGATGGATAGAGCTTGACTTGTGGAAGCTGATGGTCTGACACATTGTTGAGCATTCAATGGTACGTTTATGGTGTGTCTTCCTAACATGATTGTAGCGGATGGGTTTATGCCATCACCAGGAGGCCCATAAATAACAGGCCTAGCAAATCATTCAGAGTTAATATTGGAGCGGCTTGGCTTGGCAACAAAAGCCGATGATCGGCTCATGACTATTTTTAGCCGAATGAAGCCGTTCTGATCGACCCGCCACGACAAGACCAAAAAGACCACTAGGGCGAATTGACCTAAGGCATCCAGTGTTTCCGCACGCCTATATATGGAAAAGGAGAGATGAAAGTGGAGGGGAGAACAAGATCGGCTAGAACTAGGGATTCCAGTTATTCCAAATTTAAACTGTCTTGTATTTACTTTCCGGCTTGCTTAATAAAGAAAACTATACCTTAAAACTATACAAAAAGAAAAGGCTCATCCGGTTAACCATTTTTGAAAGGACTCACCGACGAGTTCTGTCAATCCAATCGGTCCTGACAGATTTCGGTACAAACAGTTGGCTTCCACCGTGGGGCCTTTCAAAGTAACGAACTCCAAAATATCCTCTAGTCACAATGATTCCACCTCAGGCGAGGAGCGCGAAGCTCCAAAAATCCCCCGGCCACAGCCGCACCGGAGGAACCCGCCTACCTTAGCGCCATCATGGAGCGGTTCGCCTAGCAAGATTCCGTGCAGAAAGTGACAACCGAACAGCTTGCCGCTCTCGCTGCTTTCCTCGCCCCTCTTACTGCACAACCTACTGCTCTGACAATGACGATTCGTCGGCACCTGTTCAACACTACCGCCATGAACCAGGTTCTCAAAAACCAAAGACAGGCCACAAGGGGGGACGCGCAAACCCCCGAGTGAACTCCCGATGGACCGGACGCACATGTAAGAATATGAAGAATATAGTGAAGAATACAAGAGAGAATGATGAGAATTCGTGACTAGAGAGAGAGAGTATGAAGAGAATGTTGTTTGTATGCAAGAGAGAATAGAGAGGGATTCTTTCTCCTTGTTTCTAAATGATGTGAGTACAAGTGATTATATGGGCAGCAAGAGATTCCTTCTGCCCATACATGAATAAACAATAGAAACAATATAATAAGAGACCCATACTATTCTAGATCTAATGTCTAGAATGTGAGAAGCAAAAGGAGGCAGCATGTGCTTGGCTAGCATGGGGGATGGGCAAGTGGCTGAGTGCTCCTTGTCTTGCAAGTGAGTGAGTGCTTCTCTCTCTCCTTGTCTCTGCACATGAAGTAGCTCCCCATAGGTCTCCTTCACGTGAACTAGCTCCCCATAGTCTTCTTAGTTTATTTCAAGTGCCTCTTCTCTTTTCTTTGCTTGCAAGTCACGTTAGGTTACTCCTTTCTTCTTTGCTTGCAAGTCACGTTATGTCTCTCTTCATTGCTTGATCTCAACACATTATTTGTCTTCATTCCAACACTCCCCCTCAAGCTTGACCATAGGAGATCCTTGGACAAGCTTGGAACCTTGAAGAATCTCCCTCATTAAAAACCTTAGCCAGAAAACCCATTTGGGATAAAACCAACTAAGGAAAAGAGTAGAGTTCTTCAAAGCCTAGGGATTGGCCAGTGAGCCTAAGGAACTTCAGGTAACTCATGGTGGAGTCCTTAGGCTCTGGATCGTGGCCTAACTTGTGATGCAAGTGTGAACTCCACATCTTGCACACACCAGTATCTTGGACTCTTCTTAGACCCTGGTTGTAGTCTCCCCCTCTCTTCTGACTACTCGCCATCTTGAAAGGTAAGGATGGACCGGTTCTTTGCACCTTGAGTCTCAAATAAGGTACCATCTTCTTTCTCAGCCTTGGTTGCTTCTTCTTATTGAATAACCACCAAGGACTCCATCTTCGCAGATCATTGAAGCTTCTTAATACTCCCCCTAAAGCTTGACCATGTGGAACAAGTCAAGCTTAGGAGGATTGCTTCATGATCTTGGACTACAAACCATTACACCTTAACTTATGATTCTGCCATCTTCATGGAATGCTAATGTCTTCATCAGCTATTTATAGAGGGCTAAGGATCGAGTTGGCTCGACCACTCCACCGCGGGTACACCTCCCCGGGGCTCTTGGTCGCGGCTGTTTAACCTTGTCGCGCGCGGGTGCTGTACCCCGCAGCTACACCCCGCTCTGAAGTTCTTCATCGCGCGCGGGTGCTGTACCCCGCAGCCACACCCCGCTCTGAAGGTCTTCAGCTTGTGGTTGCTGCGGGCGAGTGACATGAGCCGCGGCATAGGGTCGCTGGCTCTCCACCTCGGGTAGCATCACCCGCGGCCGGTGACCGCGCCAAGCTTCTTGTCTAGACACGCCACTGCCTAAACCCGGATAGCTTCATCTTCATTTTCTGATTCATTATCCCACAGGTGCATCAGTTCTTAGGAAAATACACTAAGCAATCATTCAAAGTATTTCAAGTAATACGATCATATAAACGAATTGAAATGAGAGTTTTATGTGCTTCCCTTTTTTAAGAGTGGTGGGGAGTGAACTCCACTTGACTTCCCCACTTGATAAGACGGTACTCGGCTCCTTGAAGCTTTATCAACCAGGTACATGCACACGTGCTATGGGCTGATTCATAGCTTCCCAACTGAAGGTAACTGTTCTAACTCCATTCCTTGAGCTGATTCATAGCTTCCCAACCAGAAGGTAACTGTTCTAACTCCACGCCTTGGGCTGATTCATAGCATTCCAATCAGCCTGACTCTACACCTGATCTTCTTGTCAAGTAGTCTCTGATGGCCATCTGTTCTAACACCAAGTTGTTGCTGTCCTTGTTGTGGCTTCTTTGAACCGGTTTATGATGCAAGTGTGGACACCACATCTTGCATACTTCACTTTTGATTTGAGGTGAGGTAATGGACGACTTGGATCTTCAGGATTGCTCATCATTACCCCTCCTCAAGCTTGATCCATAGAGTATAGATGAAGAACCAAGCTTGGAAGTGAGCAATACTGAGCTTAAAAACAGGAGCGCATCACCCCTACAGCTGCGCTTAAGCCAACCAGTTTCTCCCTTGATCTTTTCTCCATTGCTTTTGGACCACCGGTATCCTCATGACTTAGGTGGTGATGGCCCTCCTTGTGTGTCTACTGAACCAGGAGCTCAACAGCCAAACGGCCTGCGCTTAATTCAACCGGTTCTACATTCTTCCTTGTGCGTCTCTTGAACCAGGAGCTCAACAACCTTCATGGTCTGCGCTTCTTATAACCGGTTCTTCTCTCCATGGTCAGGAATATACATCATGTGTAGGCTCTGGATTTACAGGAATTTACATCATGTGTAGGCTCTGATCAGCATGGGCAGTATCTTCTCTCCATGGTCAGGAATGTACATCATGTGTAGGCTCTGGATTTACAGGAATTTACATCATGTGTAGGCTCTGAACAGCATGGGCATAGCCTTCTCCTTTGTCTTGGTTTGATGATGGACAGATGACAACCCTTGTGTACCTGAAACACCACTCAAACTCCAGCAAGAATTAGACCATACATTAGGATCAGAGCTTGATAACTCACCAAGTCTGATCCATAATGATTAACGAGATGCAATGGACAGAATCTAAACAATTTATTCAGTTCAACTCCATGCAACTAATTCACTAAATGCTCATGTATGATAACTCATCAGTTACAAGGCATCTAGGCTAATTTTATCACATAAATAACAATAACAGAATGCAATGACAATTTATGACAGTAGCATAGACTAGACACTCATCTAATCAAGATACACAACTATGAATGCAACACATGACCAGGAAACTTTCCTAGGACTCTAGCAATGCAACAAGACACACAACATGCTGTAAGAAACTCAAATAGACCATACAGTACACAAACACATGAGCTAAGACACGAACAAGACACAACAATGCTAGAAATCTCCTTGACCAGTACACATGTATCAAGTAATAATTTTAAGCAATAGCTATATGAATGCACACGATTTAATTCAAGACAACATGAGATAACAAGCAACTAAATGCACATCACACAAGCTAATGGTTACTGGTTTCATCAAGACTAGAGGGACCAGTAGTTTAGACCAACTAGTTTCATGATGGACTACCTAGACCATTAGCACATAATAACAATGAAATGGATTGAACCAGATGCTATATGATCATGCTAGCAAACTTACTTACTCCTAGAACAATGCATACACAATGTTTAAGTATCATGGGACAGAAACTAGGTTCAACAACTCTAGTAACATTGAGCTGTCCCTAAGATACTAACAACACACTCAACACAACCAGAAACAATTTAAATAATTAAACACGCTCTTATTGAAGTTTAGGAGGCTAACTTACAACCAAGGAACCTGAGCTAGTTCCTTGAACCTCCATGGCTGTGAATCACTTGAATTTGAAGGGCTTGTGGTGTGGATTGACTGTCCAACACCTCCTCTTCTTGATTCTTTCCTTCTGGACAAGTAGACACTTCAAACCCCTCCTGTCCTCTTGCTGGTCGTGGGTGTTGTTGGTTAGAAACACATCTTCAACATGGCTGGCCAGAGAATGATTAGAACAACTTAGCTTTAATGCTTCTTTAGTGACCTTTCTCCAAGAATGGTTTCTTCCATGGATTATCTTCAGCATTTTGGACGAGATGTGGTGGTTTGGCTTTTTATTTGGACCCCTCACAGCTACTGAAGTCGCCATCTCCTTTGAGCTCTCCATCTTAGAGAGTTTGGAGCAGTGGATAATAGTATGTACCAACTGGTTTTGCAAGAAACAGAACTTGGAGCTGAACCTTTGATGAAGCTTGCGGGACTGAGCTGAAGCTTTCTTGAGTTCCAGAGACTTGTATACTCTCTTATCTTGAGTTTATGTCGAGATTCTTCCCTCTTGGAAGACCTTTGGACCAGTGGATAAAGAGATGTAGCAGAAACTGTTTTGGAGATAGTTTTGAGAATATGATGATTTGCGGAAGTTGATGATTTGCGGAAGCTACGAAGTTTTCAGGAGCTTGGGAGCTCTGATACCATGTAAGAATATGAAGAATATAGTGAAGAATACAAGAGAGAATGATGAGAATTCGTGACTAGAGAGAGAGAGTATGAAGAGAATGTTGTTTGTATGCAAGAGAGAATAGAGAGGGATTCTTTCTCCTTGTTTCTAAATGATGTGAGTACAAGTGATTATATGGGCAGCAAGAGATTCCTTCTGCCCATACATGAATAAACAATAGAAACAATATAATAAGAGACCCATACTATTCTAGATCTAATGTCTAGAATGTGAGAAGCAAAAGGAGGCAGCATGTGCTTGGCTAGCATGGGGGATGGGCAAGTGGCTGAGTGCTCCTTGTCTTGCAAGTGAGTGAGTGCTTCTCTCTCTCCTTGTCTCTGCACATGAAGTAGCTCCCCATAGGTCTCCTTCACGTGAACTAGCTCCCCATAGTCTTCTTAGTTTATTTCAAGTGCCTCTTCTCTTTTCTTTGCTTGCAAGTCACGTTAGGTTACTCCTTTCTTCTTTGCTTGCAAGTCACGTTATGTCTCTCTTCATTGCTTGATCTCAACACATTATTTGTCTTCATTCCAACAGCACAAACCCCCAACGGCCCAGATCCATAGACAATTCGAGAAATCGCTGAACTCAAACTGTCGCTCCAGGAAATCACTCTAAGATCCATTGCGTGACAACCTCCGGCCCGCAAATTGAACGTGTCCTCGCAAATACACTCCAAAATCCGTTCTCCCCGCAAGTCACCAGCCTCCGAATTTGCCAAACGGAGAAGTTTCGCTTACCATCGTACTCTGGGAACACCGATCCAACTGAACACGTCACTTCGTTCAAAATAGCGATGGGACAGGCTCACTTCTCTCCCGAAGAAACGGACGTCGGCTATTGCCAGCTCTTCGTCGAAAGTCTTGAAGGGGCAGCCCTCAACTGTTCTTTCGACTCCCCGAGAATTCCGTTAGTAGTTTCCACGATCTCTCGACCGCGTTTGTCAAGCATTACATCATGTTTACTCGACAAGGAGCCACCGCATCCAACTTATGGAACCTCTCTCAATCGTCAGGACAGAGCCTGCGCGACTTCATGGAGAAATTCAAGACCATTGGCTCCAAGGTTAATGTTTCTGACAGCATAGCCTTCGACGCATTGATGAACACTCTCTTCGTTCACTCAAAGTTCCGGGACGATCTCTTCCAAAACCCTACAACATCGTTCCAAGACTCAGTCGCCAGATCTAATAATTTCATCCGCATGGAGGAAGACACGCGGGCGATAATCCACAAGCAAAACATTGTTAAGCAAGCGATGGCTAAAGTCACAAATACGCGTCAGGAACCACGCCAACACTCCACTAACGACAAATAAAATCAGAAAAAGGATTCGTCTACGTCGTAAGCGAAGAGGAACACCCTGGATAAGCAGTAGTCGTCCGAGAGAAATGCTGAAATCACTGGGAAAGGGATTCACAAAAAAAAAATCTTATTTCATCAGAGACTTCTAACAATGGTGCCAGCCCGACCCCGAGCTCCCTCGATCTCAGCAAGTTCTGCGACTACCATAAAATGAAGGGCCATGATACCAAGGAATGCAAGCACCTGCTTGAGGCCTTGCTCGCTTCGTATAGCAATGGCACCTCTAACGTTGAGCCGCCAATGCAAAAGCCGAAGAACAACAAAAGCTGGAGCAAAAACAAGGAAAAGAAAGCACAAAAACCCAAGGGTAAAATTTTCCAAGAGTAAAACTCAAATGAAAGATCGTTGTTCCAAAACAAGATACCCCCGCCGGCCTACGAACAACAATCGAGACGTCAAAGGAACGAAGAATCAACGATCTACACACCGACTCCGACCTCGGCCCGCCCCCTGGACATGCGCAGCCAAATAAACTCTAAAGTCGACGACCTCATGATTAAGCTCAACCACCACAAGAAATTCGACCTACGCAGAAAACTGGGGAAAACAAGGGATACAAAAACGACGACCCACATGAGAATTTATCTGGGGACCTGCGAGATCAACTCAAAGCACAACGCGCTCTGCGTATCAACTTAATCATGGAAGGATTCCCTCCTCGCGGCGACTCGGTCTGGTCGGTCAAATATTATAGACGATAGGCGACAACATCACAAAAATGGTCGTCCAAACCTGAGACTGATCAGCATATTACCTTCTCACCCGAATACACGATCCAGGTCCACACTCCACATAACGACCCTCTTCTAGTCGAGCTAGGGATAGGCAAGTGCAAAGTCACTAAGGTCCTAATCGACACAGGAAGCTCTATCGACCTCATCTTTCGCGAAACGTTAGATAAAATGGGAGTCGACTGGTTTTAACGGTGCGTCAAAAACCATGATCGGCACAATCCGACTACCGGTGTACGCGTGCGGCGTAAATAGGACGGTCAAGTTCTCCATCATCGACACAAAGGCTATGTACAACAAAATCCTCGGGGCTCCCTGGATTCATTCGATGAAAGCCATATCATCGACCTATCATCAATGCAACAAGTTCTCGGGCCCCGATGGAAGAATCCGAACGCTCTGCGGAGTTTAGCAAGCCGCGAGAGACCTCCTAATAGCCACCGTCAAGTTACAACGTTCAGCATCGCACGTCAACGCGGTCGCACACCCAATCCACAAGGTTTGCCCGCAAAAGGAAGAAGTCCTCGAAATCCAGATCGACGATATTGACCCTAGCAGGATCATCCGCATCGGAGCCCACCTGTCCATCACTATGCGAAACGCAATCACCACATTCCTCAAAGGGAACATGTCCACGTTCGCACGGTCTACTTCAGACATGATGGGAATTGATCACATCCCACAAAATGAATGTCGATCTTACTTTCAAACTGATTCGACAGAAAAGGCGCAAATTTAGCCCCGAGCTATCAAAAGTAGTGAACGAAGAAGTTGAACGTTTACTCGCTGCCGGGTCTATCACCGAGGTACGCTATCCCGGGTGGTTAGCTAATCCTGTTGTTGTCATAAAGAAGAGCGGCAAATGGCGCGTATGCGTCGACTTCACCGACGTAAACAAAGCTTGCCTGAAAGATAGTTATCCACTCCCACACATCGATCAACTACTCGAATCTACTGCGGGCAATGAGATTTTGACCTTCATGGACGCTTTCTCTGGATACAACCAGATTATGATGCATCCCGACGACCGCGAGAAAACCACACTCATCACCAGCAGAGGGACGAATTGTTACAATGTAATGCCCTTTGGTCTCAAGAACGTGGGAGCGACCTACCAGCGACTCGTTAACTCTATGTTCGCTAGCGAGCTCGGGAACAGGATGGAAGTATATATCGATTACATGCTGGTGAAGTCCCTCTGAGCTTACGATCACCCGGATCACCTACGCGCTTGTTTTAAAAATTTGAACGGGTATGGTATGAAACTTAACCCGGCTAAATGCACCTTCAGCGTGATGTCGGGGGAATACCTCGGTTACATCGTTACACATAGAGGAATCAAGGCGAAACAAAACAGATCTCCGCAATTCTCAAACTCCCCAGCCCGAAAAATAATTGGGAAGACCAGCGCCTAACGGGCAAAATCGTGGCTCTCAATCGATTCATCTCTCGTTCTACGGATAAGTGACTCCCTTTCTACAAACTATTACGAGGAAACAAGAAATTCATGTGGGACAAAAAAATCCGAGGAGTTCTTCGCTCAGATAAAACAATACCTCACGACTCCTCCAGTCTTATCTAAGCCAAAGGAAGGCGATACACTGTCCTTATACATCGTAATCTACGAAACGGCTGTCAGTTGTGTCCCCATCAGAGAAGATCGTGGCGAGAAACCACCAATATTCTACATAAGCAAGCGAATGACCAATCTGGAAACGCGGTACCCGACTCTTGAAAAGATGACCCTTGCCGTCGTCGTATCCACGAGGAAGCTACGTCTGTATTTCCAGTCCCACGCCATAGAAGTTCTAACCAACCAGCCTTTGCGAACGGTGATGCAGAACACTAACCAGTTTGGACAACTATCGAAATGGGCAATCGAACTCAGCGAGCATGACATCGTCTACAAGAATCGAACAGCAGCTAAATCACAAGTTTTAGCCAACTTCTTGATCAAACTCCCACCTGAGTTTGAGAAGTACCTCCCCCAACCAAACCAAAAATGGATCCTCCATATCGACAGGTCTTCTACAAACAAAGGATCGGGTGCAGGAGTTCAACTGCAATCACCGACAGGCGAACTGATCTGCCAGTCGTTTAGCTTCAGCTTTGCCGCCTCGAATAACGAAGCCAAGTATGAGTCCCTGATAGCGGGCCTACGCATGGCGAAGGCCATTCGGGCAAAACGACTACGCGCCTACTGCGATTCACAGCTTGTAACGAGCCAATTCAGCGGCGACTATGACGCCCGAAATGAACGCATGGACGCCTATCTTAAGCTTGTTGAAAATCTTGTTAAGGAATTTGAGTTCTTCGAACTCACGAAGGTCCCTCGAGGAGAAAATATTTGCGCTGACGCATTGGCCGCGTTTGGAAGTCGACTCTGCGACCAGGTCAAACGGACAATCTCGATTCACGGAGTCGAGATACCAAGCATCGCGCTACCGGACGAAAAATTCTTAACAGTCGTCTCAGTCGTAATGACCACGAGTCTCGGCGACACACCATCTCATAACGCAGAAGAATAACCAACACTGGATTGGCGGCGCGAAATCATTGGGTAACTCGAGCACGGTACACTGCCATCGGAAAAGTGGGCCGCCCGACAACTTAAAGCAAAAAGTGCCAGATACGTTTTGACCGACAGACATCTCCATAAGCTAACCCCCACCCAGGAACTTCTCAGGTGCATCAAGGGCGAAGAAACAAGACTAGAAATGGCCGAGACACACAAAGGGGCTGCCGATAACCACTCGGGAAGACGAGCATTAGCTCTAAAAATCAGATACCTTGGTTTCTACTGGCCAACCATGAACACAAACTGCGAACTCTACACCCAAAGGTGCGATAAGTGTCAACGGAACACATCGACTATACACTGCCCAACCGAGACACTGTGAACAATGACAGCTCCATATCCGTTCATGCGATGGGCCATGGATATCTTCAGTCCATTACCGACCTCTTGACAAAAACGATTCGTTCTCGTCTTAACCGACTACTTCACCAAGTGGATTGAAGCCGAAGCCTTCACCAGTATTACTGACAAGGAGGTCCAAAAATTACTCTGGAAAATCATCATCTGCCGACACGGGCTCCTTTACGAGATAATCACCGACAATGGACCCTAGTTCATCTCGCATAACTTCCAGGAATTCTGCAACAAGTGGCGCATCTGTGTCAATATGTCCACCCACGCTATCCACAGATCAATGGACAAGCCGAAGCATCCAACAAAACAATCATCGACAGTATTAAGAAACGACTTGACCTGAAGAAAGTATGCGGGGCCGACGAACTTGATGGAGTCCTTTGGTCTCACCGAACAAAGCTGAGAGGCCAGACCAAATCGACCCCCTTTTGCTTTCGCACGGGGTTGAAGCAATGGCTCCGACCGAAGTCAACGTCACCAGATTATGCTGCTCCACGTTGACCCAAAATGCTGCGCTTAATCGTGATATGCTACTCGACGCGTTAGACGATATCAAAGAAAAACGGGATCAGGCGCTGTTACGCATCCAAAACTACCAATACCAAATCGAGCTCTATTATAACAAGAAGGCTCAGTCACGTCCTCTCGAGCTGGGTGATCTCGTCTTGCGAAAAGTATTTCAAAACACCAAGGAATGGAAAGCGGGAAAACTTGGAGCCAACTGGGAATGATCATACAAAATCGTCAAAGTCGTTCAGTAGGAGTTTATCGACTCGAAACCTCCACCGGCGAACCTCTCCCAAGGGCATGGAACTCCTTGCATCTGAAACGCTACCACCACTGACCCCCCACCAAGTAAATGACCCACCAGTCACTTTTGCTCGCCACAATTCCTCCACTGAGTACATGACCCTCGGTCACTTTTGCTCGCCTCATAAAAAAAACCAGGTAAATGCACTTCCAAGTCACTTTTACTTGACAAACGAACTACGAATGGCTTGATTCCCTCTCCGGGGTACCTAGGAAGCCCTCACCGGGTTCAACTATACCCACATAATACCTCAATTCTCACACTCGCGATGCTAACAGCCAAATGATATATGATTCATAAAACTTCGGCTCGCGTGCTGGCACTCGCCCCCGAAGAACAGACGCGTCCCGATCAGACGCACGGTCAGGGGTACAAGTTTTGTAGCAAAGAAATAATTATTGTCCTCTTCAAAAAATGTTCACGGTCTGGCCAACCAGGAATCACATTGAAATTACCTTGAAGCAGGAAATAACCGTTATTGCCAAGGACCAAGATAATTATCCTTTAAGCAAAAGTTCAGGCACATTATGAGTCCAAAGCGCGACTCGCTGAAAATACCGCTCAAAAGCTAGAAATAATTCTTGCCGAGAGGCGACCAAACAAATTATTTCTAAAGATTTGGAGCTCAGACACGTCCTAAGTCCGACACACGGCTTACTGGAAGCATCGACTAAGAATCTGAGTCTAGAACACGACTCACTGGTAATCTAGTCTGAACGATAAAATAACTCTTGCCGATGAGCGACCAAACGAATTATTTCTAAAACTCAGGAGCTCGGGCATGTCCTAAGTCCGACACATGGCTTACTGGAAGCGTAGACTAAGAATCTGAGTCCAGAACATGACTCACTGAACGTCAACTGGAAACCTGAATCTAGAAAAGCAATGGGAAAACTTAGGTCCAAAGCGCGACTCACCGATAATATCGTCCGTACGTTAGGATTATTCTCGGTGACGAGCGACCAAACGGATTATTCCTGACTAAGAAGAAGTCTGGTGTGCTCTAAGTCTGGAACATGACCTACCGAAACCTTAACTAAAAACCTCAATCTAAAGGAACAAGAGGATTTGTCACCCACGAATCCAGATTATTCACGACGATGAGCGTTTAGATTAATTATTTCTAAGGAAAAAACTCGGATTCAACCTAGTTCTGGAGCCAAAAAAGAAAAGAGAGAGAGAGAGAGAGAAAGCCTGAGTCCGAAGCGCGACTCACTGAAACTATCAGATCAAGCACTCATACTTTTTTTTGAAATAAAGAAGGATCCAATTACAAAGGCCTCGAAGGACCGATAAAAACACACACAAAAAACAACAACACAAAAAGAAGACATCAATCTCCAGCCCCTCCGGAGCCACCACCTAGGTTCAATGCAGCTTGCTCACAAGGATCCTTTGGAAGGGTGGGAGAAGACTCATGCTGATCTGGATCTATTAGTTCCTCTAGGGATATGGCTTTGTCGCTCATGCGCGTCCCCGTTTTCCAGATCCAGCTCCTCGTCGTCATCCAAAGATTCAGACACTTCCATTGCCTTCTCATTCGCATCACTCCCTCCCTCATCCGACCGATCCGCTAAGAAGGAGGACCCAAGACGATCCTCGGGAATCCCTTCAAAATTATGGTGCAGATCTGAAGCTGATCTGCAGTGTCCACACCAAGATGCTCCGCAAGAAGACCCTCGTCCACGAAAGGCAAGTCAAGGACCAATGGAGAGAGGGAAAGCTCGGATTCTGTGAACTCACCAGGATCCAACCGCTTGGCCTCGGCTTCACACTTCGCCTCCTCAGCAGCAAAGTAATCTATCATTTCTTGAGGAATGTCGAGCCCCCTCCTCTTCAGCATCTGGAGACACTTGTGCGTCCCGAAGGATTGGTTGTAGTAGCATCGGGCCGTGTATTTAGCATCATAGCCAGATACCCGCTCACGAATTCTCTGGAACCGACGATCCGCCTTAACAAGCATCGCAGCATGGAACCTGGCTCGCTCATGGGTCACCTCAAAGACCCGAGACTCCCTCAGCCGTTTAGCTTCAGCCTCATGTGTTTCCTCGGCAGCAGCCTTTGATAGCTCCAGTTTGGCCTTCTCCAGTTCCAGAGCGGCCTTTTCCGCTTGAACCCTCTCTATCTCCGTCTTAACAACAGCGAGCTCGTTTTCAAAGTCGTCGGCCCTTTTCCTCTAGTTCTCACATCGACTAACGGCCTCGTCCCTCTCGGAAACCACTCTCATAGAAACTTTCTTAACTTCCTTCTTTGAAGAAGCAATGATCGCCTTCTTGGACTTAATCCGTTTCTCGGATTTTCCTAGAAGAGCGAATGTCACCTTCAACTCAGAATCGTACTTCGCAATCAGAAAGTTCGAACTACCCTCGGCCTACACAGGAAAAGCAAGGTCATCCGCAGTCAAAAACCAAAGGGAGAATCGGTAATAGAAAAAAAAACGAAAAAACAAGAGAACACGACAAACGCAAGACATTTACCAGCATCCTATTGCGAGCAGCGTCGATGAAAACATCCTTGAAAATTAGGTCGTCCACGGCCGGCATCATACTCGGGCCACCCCTGCTCTAACGAACCAACTCGGCGCATTGTCCCCCATTACATATATGTGGAGAGTCCGCCTCGTACGAGACTTTGTCGAAGAACAGTTCCCTCAAATTGCGGGTCATGGTACCACCCAAAACCCCGCGATCAGGTTGAGAGGAAGAGCTGGGTCCTAAAGTAGAAAGGGAGCCATCGCCGACTTCCACGTCCCCACGAACCGTTTCTTCAGAGAAACGCCTAACCGACTATGTCGCTGGGGCTAAAGGAGACCTCCCAGCGCTCTCATTCTCCAATTGAGCTTCTCTATCAAAGGATGCGTCTCTACGATCCGAAAAAGGGATTGCGAGCCCACCGCTCGGGACAATGCTATCGGGAAGCTCTGGTCCTCCAATTTTAGCATCCCGCCGCTTCTCGAGGGACACTTTCTTCTTTTTGGGAGGCTTCTCGGATTGAGCTTCTTCAGCACTACCTCGTGTGTCTTCTCGGTTCCTGTTTCTGGATTTCCTCACCAACCTCAGAGATTGTCTCTGTCACCGGGTCAGTAGGTGCTGATCCATCCAAACCCATGGTGTCCAAGGGATTCATTATTCCGGCACCGGAAGATTCCATTCTGCCCTCAATCATAGCACTAAGATCTGACAATTCTTTCATTTTCCTCGCCTCTACTAGCCGTTTGTTGACCTTCGAAGGAAAAAGAGACAGACGTTTCTTGTCGGGAACAACGAGTGCGGGCAGGTTCAAGACCCAATCACCTACATCAAAATCAGAACGTCAACCTCACCAACAGAACTAGGCAGAGTAAAAACTGGAGAACTGCACGAGAAACTTACGTTCGGATATTCTAGCTAAAGCTCGACGAATCCTCTCTTCGTGAATTTCTGGCCAAGTCTGTCAACTCAGTTGCGCTATGGCTCAGGGGTCGTCAAAGAAGCGAGAACCTCCAGGATAATTCAGAGTATTCGGATGATTGACTGCAAAAATCAAAGCGGGCAAACGAGTATCGGTTAGCGCCAGAAAAATATTTTCAGATAAAAATATGATTAATTTACCAATACGCCCGTTCCAGAGAACATGAACTCGTTATTCGGAGGCTCCACGAAAGAATAATCGTCCGACTTGACGAAGAAGTAGTTCCACTGCCAGTTGGCGGTCTTGTTCGGGTGCCCCGTGACAATGTTGTAATTCTTCTTCAGCATTACCGAGTACAATCCAATGGGCATGGTCTTGATAAAGCTCAGTTCCTCGAACGTCCGCACACCAATCGAAACGTTGGCTTCCGCCGCCAACGCCATTAACGCGACCGCTACTCTAAACGACCCATTCAAAATTGGCAAATTGCCACATCCCGACGAAACACGTAAGATGTGATCAGCCGGGGAAAACCAAAGCCTTCTGTCCTCCTCGAAGTAGGACTCATAGACGCACTGATAGCCGCGCACCGGCGACCAGGGTCGCTGGTCTTTGGTCGGTATCAGGAAAGTCATCCCGGATTGCCGCAGCGCCTGAGGAGTCTCTTTACGCTGCCCATGGTCGACTTGGTGATGAAAGTGTTCGCCAGGTCTTGACCCTCTACTCGAGACGGACGTAGCTCCTCAGGTGCGACCGCCTCAAGTCTCTGAAAGATTCCACCCGGGCAGAACCGCGTCAGATAAAAATTGACTCGATCCACCGAACCCTCTGTTCCAACCGAGTCGTCAACTGGATCATCAACAGGAGCATTGCCATTGTCCTCCCCTCTGATCAAGCGCTCCGTGTTGGCGACTAAGAGTCTCTGCGATGGACTCATATTCGCCGTGTCCATCAATGCGTCTCGGTGAACGAGATGAAAATCATCAAGGCTATCGGCGCTCGCCGAGACTCCTCCGGATGAGTTATTGGCCACTGCCTTCCCTTTCTCCTTTTGCGACAACTTCTTCAGTGGCGACATCGGTTCCGGTCGTAAGAAAAAAGACGCTAAAATTACAACAACAGGATAGAGAGAGAGGTGGAGGGAAGAGAGAGAGAGAGAGTACCTGGCGAACAACGAAGAATAAGGAGGGAGGAAGAGGCAGTCGATATTTATAGGAGACGGAGCAACGCGTCTTCTCAAGGCGACATCATTAGGTCTATAAAGACCTAAATGCGACTCGGACCAGCCAAATATCCCACTTAGCCAACGACGTTTCATCTTCCCGCGACAAGTGGGCTCGAAAGTCTAGCACACATTTATTTCTCGACTTTCCAGCTACCCGACGTAATTGAGCGACGACCAGCGCACATCCACTATAAGATCCAACAAACACGAGTTCATTTCGAGTTATCACCGACTAACGGTTCGACGCTCTTTATCGACCAGCGGAATCTAGATGTAAGACGACTTGACGATCACAACGACAGTTTAATTGCATCAGACCTATTATTTCTGAACCCGAGTCTACCAGCTTACTGGAAATTGTCGGTCACCAGTAAACCTGGGGGGCTTATTGCAGGGGATTGGTTTATGCCATCACCAGGAGGCCCAAAAATAACAGGCCCAAAAAACCCTTAAGAGTTAATATAGGAGCGGCTCGGCTTGGTGACAAGCTATGAGCCGAGGATCGGCTCATGACTACTTTTAGCCGACTGAAGCTGCTCTGGTTGACCCGCCACGACGACCAGAAGGACCAAACCAGGTTGGGATCCTTGTTGGCCCATGAGCCGACAAGCCCAAAAGCCCACTAGGGGCAATCGACCTAGGGCATCTAGTGTCTCCGCACGCCTATATATGGATAAGGAGAGACAAAAGAAGAGGGGAGAGCAAGATTACTACACACAAGGCGCCTAGAACTAGGGTTTCTAGTTATTCCAAATTTAGACTGTCTTGTATTCACTTTCCGGCTTACTTAATAAAGAAAACTATACCTTCAAACTATACAAAAAGAAAAGGCTCATCTGGTTAACCTTCTTTGAAAGGACTCACCGACGAGTTCCGTCAATCCAATCGGTCCTGACATAACTCGGTACGAACAATGATAGTGATGGCTCTATCAGATGAAGCATAACTCTTTAGCATTATTGCAAAATCCGCTGCTATTGATGACCGTACGTCTTGTTTCCGTTACCCTAGAGGTAATCGTATTGGCGTTGAATTACCTCTTGGATTCAAAGGTGTTCATATTGAGGTATATAGAAACATGGTCCTCACATATCAAATCATTTTGGCAAAAAATGAAAAAGAAAAATATCATTTGAGTGTATTTTCAGGTTGGGAAAGGTAGGATTCTAAGAGAAGGAGAGAGGGTTGTTTTGGTGGGGTATGTCTCAGCGGTTCAGAGCTGTTTAAGTCTTTTAGGAGTGGCAGTAATGCTCAAAGAATGTGGACTAAACGTAACAGTTTCAGATGCACGGTTCTGTAAGCCAGTAGATCGTGCTCTCATTCGCAGCCAGTTGGATCGCATGTGGTTCAGTTTCTTGCATTGGATGGTCTTCTCGATGGGAAGCTCAAGGTTCCAACTCTTACATATTATAATTTCTTCTGTCTTTTCTAAATCTTATGGTTTCTAATTTGCTGTTGTATCATTTTGTTACAGTGGAGACCAATGGTATTGTTAAGCTAGATGAGTTTCTAACCTAAAACCAATTAGTGGTAAGTGAATTGGCCCATCTATCTTATTTATTACTAAAGATCCCTTCCAACAACCGATGTGGGACCTTTGTCCCTAATACGCCCCCTCGAGATGATGGCTCTTTGAGCGTCAATCTCGGAATGTTTGGGCAAGGATCGATGGACCGACTTTGGGGGCTGGATCGATAATGGATCAGGTTGGACTTACGTGGATCGTGGGCTCTGATACCATGTTAAGCTAGATGGGCTTCCAACCTAAAACCAATTGGTGGTAAGTGGATTGGCCCATCTATCTTATATATTACTAATGATCCCTTCCAACAACCGATGTGGGACCTTTGTCCCTAATAGGTATTGCCTGATCGGTACATTGACCACGGTTCACCAGCTGATCAAATGGCTGAAGCTGGACTCATGCCGTCTCATATAGCAGCAACTGCACTTAACTTAATCGGAGCACCAAGTGAAGCTCTGTATTGAGAAGTAGAATCGGTGTAAAAAGTATACAAGAAGCCACTCATTTGGATGAGTTGGTATTGAAAATGTGCGAAAAAGATTTTAGTTGTAATGTAAAGTTGTTAAGGGGTGTGTGTGATTGAGATCGAGCTGTAAAACCATCTAACATCTTAGACTGCCAGTCAAATCAGTACACTGGCTAATTCCTTCCTCAACATTGAGCCACGGTCCTGATCCATAATAACATGTGCTGCTTACATTCACTTTTTTAATCACGCACCTTCATCTTAAAAACCGGCTTAAAACAAACGATTTACGAAAACAAAAAAAAATCATAAAACTTTTATTTGAACAATAAGATGGGAAAAATAAGTGAGTGAACAAGAGATACAATACTTGTCAAGTTGTCATCCTAGAATTCTCGACAGTAAACTTTTTATATTTTATTTAGATATTAAATGAAATAATACATAATGCCAAAACCTTAGAAAATGGGTTAATTTGTGTAATACAAATTTTGAAGATAAAATTAAGAATATAACATTGATTTTGACATAATTAGTTCTCATAGCGTTTGTCCATTTTTGTTTCAGTTATAACTTCTCTTATTAAAAGTTACCGATAAATACATTATGTTGAGCTGTATGAAAGTTGGCAGTGGGCATAAAGGAATGAATGTGATAAAAACAGAGAGAATCTTAACAGCGAATAGCAAACCAGAGAAAACGCTGATCGTGTGATTACAGAAGAACCGGTGTTCTTGGATTCAGAAGCAACAGCTGAGTTTTGTAGTAGAAGTAATTGTTTTCATGGTTGTGGTAATGCCATAGTGGATGATGAGATGCATGTACCGATAAAACGATAATGTTTAGAGAATAAGAATTTTAAATGGAATGGATGAGAGGAAATGGAATGAAACAAATTAAATGGATGAGGAAGAGGAGGATGAGATATACATATTATGAACTATATTTCTATTCTATAATTCACAAATAAAATAGAACACAATAAAATTGAATAATATATTATACTCGGAAAATAAAATAGAATAATATAGTTTATTATTATCAATAGTTATTTTGAAAGAGAAAAATATTATAGGAAGAGGAGGCAGTGGTGTAGGAGAGTAGTAAGAAGAGGACAGATGAGATAGAGATGTAGAAGAGGGAGAAGATATAGAGAGAGACATAATGTAAAGTTTGATTTTTATTCTACGTAGATAAGTAATATAGAATAGAACATACTACATAAATATCACTGCTCATCTTCTTCTATTTTGATTCTCATGTGCACTGTCATTTGTTGAATCATCATATCATTAATCACTAGCATGCACACATGATTCACTTCAATTTTTTTTCCACCGGTTTGACCGTTATTATTTAGAAAGACGACTAAAAATTTCCGGCGAATAACAATCAAATTTCTCTTCTCAGATCGGATATGGGATGATGATCGAGTGATTAATATAATTATGTGGGAGATGATGGTGATTACAATGAAGTGGTGATGGCTACGATGGAAAAAGTTGTTGGTGAAGGAATGGTGGTTGGTGAAGAAGTGATGATTAATATGTAGAAGATGTTGTTTATTATGGAAGAAGAGATGGTGGTGAGTATTAAAGAATGAAAATGTGTTTACTCTTTTTCAACCGTCAAATAAGGGTAATATAGTATATAGTTTAGAAATATTAGAGAGTTTTCTTTTTCGTTAGATTCTTAATCACATTTTATTTTGTAGTTAAATGGTGCATTTTCCCTAGAAAACGTCTATTTTGACAAACTACGCTTACGAAATAATACACTTGGCATTAGGGTTGTCATCACTGAATAACATGTACTTCTCCATTTCCTTTTGCTCATCACTGTTTGGCTCAAAAACCTCTTGAGGTTGTGCATCCTCTTTCGCTTCAACTTCTTGAACCACTTTAAGTTGTGCATCCTCTTCTGTTTCAACTTCTTGAACCACTTCAGGTTGTGCATCCTCTTCTGTTTCAACTTCTTGAACCACTTCAAGTTGTGCATCCTCTTTTGTTTCAACTTCACGAACCACTTTGGGTTCTTCATCATTATCTTCAACAATCTCAACTATTTCAGTTTCAGGATCTCCCTCTTCTTTCCTCACCACCTCAACTTCTTTACCGCCTATTACTTTCTTGAGTTTTTTTAACAACTTCTCCATGTTAAAACTTCCAGAAATCGCAATCTTTTGATTCTTCGTATCGGTTGTATAAGATTCGACTCCTGATAATCATTCATATACATATAATGCAAACATCGTCAATTATATATATTTAAACTATGATAAATGATGAATCCTAAAATTAATTTGGAAATAGGGTTAGGGTTTTTGGTTGATTGCATGGCAAGGAAACCTTTGCTAGGTTCCTTGATCTCCACTCTATATTGATTACTCCATGCCCTTGTAATGAAAGGTCTCTTAAACTCTGTGCCATATTAATTGCGTTGTATCCTCAAGGTATAAGGTCTTCAATCTTCATCCAATGACAAAAGCTTCTATGAGCTGGCCATTAATGGGGTGTGATGTATTATGAGTTGTGCCTTAACAAGGCTGCCTACGTACGCTTATCGAGATCAAGCTGAACGTAGTTTTTAGGTAATATCTTGTGTGCGGTGTAATGTGTGATTGTCCGAAAGAGCTCTTTATTTAGCTAGTCATATTAGCCTCTCTTCTAATTAGGAAGTTGGGAGAGAGGTCTCTTCTTGAAATAGGCTTTTAGATCTCTTTTATAGCTAGGTAGCTAGGAGAGAGATCTCTTCTTGAGATTGGCTTTTAGGTCTCTCTTGTAGTTAGGCAGCTAGGAAATAGGTTTCCTCTTGAAATATGCTAAGGTCGTGATGTCAACTATGCGGTTTGACAGCTAGGCGGTTTGAAAACTAGGTAGTTTGGCAGCTAGGCAGCTTGACAGCTAGGCATCTTGGTAGCAAGATAGCTTAGAGCTGGGCAGTTAAGATCTAGGCAACAAGGAGTTAAGAAACAAGGAGCCTAATGATAACAAGCATAGATAAAAAGATATAGAGAGATGTGAAAAATCAATGGATAACTTCTGTTTGATTATGAATATATATATGGATCTTATTTGGGAATAGATGATGAAGGTGTGGAATATTCTTCATATGTTTTTTTTTCTCTTTTTAATGTATTTTCTCCCATAGAGAATCTTTTTTCTTAGCACCTTCTTTTATTCCTTTATAGTTGATTATTAGATGAGGACAAAATTATTTATGGTCATTTATTAGAATAAATGACCATTTAATGACAATTGAAGACCATTGACTAAGACTTTTGATCAAGACTATTTGCTAAAATTTGGTTAAGGTATTGACTTGACTCTTCATGTGCTTCATCTAATATGAACCTTCGTTCCTTAATGGATATCCGGAAGGTGCTAAGACTCGGATAACTGGATCAGATTTGTGTTTATACTTGTGGTGAAACCCAACTCTAACAATAATGAAATATGTTGACACTAAAAACCAATAAATGTAAATATGATTATACCTTTGAAGTTGGAAATAACATTAATCATGCATTTCTCGTATCTGTTACAATCTGGTATCTTCAATTCCACATTCAATGTACTAGAAAATAACGAAGAATTTTGACTTGTAGACATAATTTTCTTAAACATGTTACAAATATAAATTATGCTTACCTAATAGTGATGTTTTTTTGTGAAAGCGGAAAGCAGCAATTCATCTTCTTATGTTTGAAATAGACAAAGGACCAAGTACTAAATATTTTCAGTTACAAAAAAGTAGAAATATTTTCAGCATAAAATATTTTCACAAGCCTAATACACTTATACACACACATATATATATATATATATATTAATATACACATCCAGATATATTAAGCAGAGACTAGAAAAACTATGAATTTAGACATATATTCACACATAAAGAAAAATATAATATCTTAACCAGAAAAGCAATTCATAGTATATTACCTAATCATTTATAAATACTATATGTGATTCATATACGTTAATTGTCTATAGATTATTATATGCACTTATACACAAGTTTTATCTGATAAGTAAATTTGTCTTTATATATTCATATTAAATCTGATTCTCTAATCATGTTAGAGGAAAAAAACAGAAATCTCAATTTAATAAATATTAATGAGTTTTGCAATTAAACATAAAATTTGCCTCAATTACATTTTTTATTAAAATATCTTTCTTATATTCAACTTTCTTAACTTTTCTGTTTTGTTAATATTAATTTACATATATTCTTAGATTTTTTTTGATTTACTTATTAACATTTATTGTATACATAGTAATATTTAAGTTACCTAAAACTACGTTATAAAGCTACGTTATACACTATATATGGATATATTGAATACTCCCTCCGTTCCTAATTATAAAATATTATAAAAAAATTTAATGTTTTAATATATAAAATGTTCTCATTTTTAGAGGTACATTTTTATTTTATTAAAAACTGAGTACCCAATCATATTTAACCATCTATTTTATAATTAGTTAAATATATATTAATTTATAGTTTCAAATATTTTTTAGATAAAAGTATTTTTTTAATATGTATTTTTTTCCTACACATCTTATATTTACGAATGGAGGGAGTATCCAAAAAAAAATCATTTCAGTAAAGTGTCAGGCGTAGACTGGCTTATAGGCAGATGCATGTATGTTATATACACATCAAGTTTTACTAAATTGACAATAAGAAATTATGACAAAGTAACGCAGGATTTTGTTATGAAGTAATGTAACCAGATATACAATAAGAAATCTCGTTAAATACCTATAAGACGGGTTTTTTAATGATTTTTAAAATGTTTTTATTATCAAGTAACATGGTAGATTTTTTTTATTTTGTAATATTCATGATATCTATACTATTATTTGAGAAGTGATTTTTTCGCAACGGAGCTTCCACGTTAAAAGTTAGAGTGATTAATATCGTTTATTCTCTTAATGAATAAAATATATAAATTATTCAAAATTAAAACGAATTTAAATTATTTTGAACAGATAAGTGATTATAATAAATAATAATAATAAGAAGAATTATCTAAAATCTAAAGTTATTTAAAATAAAAAGATCATTTGGATATATATATATATATATATTGTGTTGTTATCCTAAAAAATCTTCTGATAAAAATTTATAATTAAAAAAAAACAAAAACAGAAAACACATAATTAAATATTAATCAAGTAAAATTATTAATTTTATACAAATTAGTGAATTCTGAGATTTATTTATTAATAATGAATATATTATACATAAGCGGTTAATATCGTTTATGCATTTAATGAATAAAATATATAAATTATTAAAAAATAAAAACAAATTTAAATTATTTTTATTAGATAAATGATAAAAACTATTCAAAATTTAAAATTATTTAAATTAAAAAGATAATTATGATATATACAAAATATATATTGTGTTGTTATACAAAAAATATTTTAATTAAAATAAATAATAATAAGAATTATCCAAAATATAAAAGTTATTTAAAATTAAAAAATAATTCTGATATATATATATATATATATTGTGTTGTTATCCAACAAAATCTTTTAATAAAAAGATAAAATTAAAAAGCAGAAAACACATAACTAAAATAAATGATTAAAATTATTAATAATAAGAATTATCCAAAATCTAAAAGTTATTTAAAATAAAAAGTTAAGTCTGATATATATATTGTGTTGTAATCAAAAAAAAATCTTTTAATAAAAAGATAAAATTAAAAAGCAGAAAACATATAACTAAATATTAATAAAGTAAAATTATTAATTTTATAGAATTGAGTAAATTCTAAGATTGATTTATTATAATTAAAAAATGAAATGAAAATATAAATAACAGTTTATTTTTATAGTTTTTAAATTAGTAATGTATATATTGATAAGTAATTTATAAAAAAATATGTCCGCATGTGCGGGCAACCCACCTAGTAAATAAATAATATACGGGTATTTGATGTTGTTTCTTATTTTTTAATTATTACAGATTATATATGGTTGATTAAATTATGATTAATTAGTTTTAAAATTTATGGTTTTTTTAGTTACACTTGAAAAATATCCGGTCATCTAATATGATTTGTAGTTAATCGCTTCATTAGTTACCATGTTCATAATTTTGATAATTATTAGTAATTGTATTTTGAATGAAGTAAAATTGAATACATTTTAGGGTACTCTTGTGTTAAATAATAGTTGCATAAATTAATACTATAATTAGATAATTTCAAAATACTCCAGATAAAACATTAATAGCAAGAAAATAATTTATGTATATGTAAAGTGAATGTCTATTAAAAATCTATCAGTGTATTAGAGATGAAGAAGATGATTGAAAATGTAACTGGCGTTCTGTTATTTCCGTTAAGCTGAAACAGAGTACATGTATTACTTTATATATTGATTGTTATACCGGTTTACACAGAACGTACCAGTTAATAACTATAGTAAACCTACATCTAATGTACATTAATATTCCCCCCCCCCCCACCCTCAAAATGGCAAATATACAGACTTTAAGGTCATCTTGCCAACAAGAGAGTAAAACTGAGGTGAGAACAAAGCCTTAGTGAAGATGTAAGCGACTGGTACGAACATGGAGAAGTTTGATGAAGCCAAGCAGAACACATTCTCGAACTTGATGGCAGTCCAACTCTATGTTTGATGCGCTCATGGAAAACAGGGTGTGAGGCAATGTGAATGGCTGCAGTAGAGTCACAGGAAAATGCCACTGGTCCATGTTGCGGTGCTTGTAAATCAGCCAAAAGATTGTGTAACCAAATGACTTCTCTAGAACCATATTCCATGGCTCTATACTCTGATTCTGCGGATGAATGGGGTACAATTTGTTGCTTATTAGACTTCCAGGAGATCAAAGCTTTGCCTAGAAACATGCAATAACCCGAAGTAGAACATCTTGAATCCAAACAATATGCCCAATCATCATCAGTGAATGCTTGAAGGATCAGATCAGTTTCAACATAATAGAATAAACCATAGCCAACTGTGCCTTTCAAGTAATGAAGGACTTTAAGAGCAGCTAGGAGATCAAAAATTCTTAGGGGCCGAAGTGTACTGACATAACTTGTTGACAGAAAATGTGATGTCAGGTCTCGTCATTGTCAAATACATTAGACGCCCCTCTTATGTATGCTGCAGGATCATCAAGAACCATTCTGCAGAGTCAGAACAAAGCTTAGCGTTTGGATCCGCGGTTTGAGGCCAATACACCCGAATCTTCCAATAGTCCAAGAGTGTGTTTCCTTTGGCATACTGATTTGCCTTTGCTGGAACGAGCAATTTCAAGTCCAATAAAATAGTTCAAAAGACCGAGATCTCGGAGCTTGAATGCATTTCTCAGATCTATCTTCGGCTGATCAACATCACTATCATTGTTACTTGCAATGATTATATCATCAACATAGACCAACATTGAAGTATAGATGCCTCCAATATTTCAAATGAACAGAGTATGATCAGAGTCCAGGATTGAAGGAATTTGTCCCCCTCCATGTGGCATGCTCCTATTGGTTGACCGGATGGGTAATGTGGACCATGGGGTTCATTCTCTCTCCTTTGACTTTGGTTGACTTTGAATTTTGAGTTGACCATCTCCAAAATTTGAGGAAATTTAGAAAACACTCCTTTGAACTCCTTTCCCATGTTTTCACAACTCAATTTGGCTTCCTTTGCCCTTAGCTATCTCATTTCGACCATATCGGCCAAAACCGCCTCCCACTGGACCAAATCCATTTTGGCTCGTTCCAACTTGATTTCGACTCGACCAAAAGTCTTATTTTATCCCCTAATGATGATTGAGATCAAGTCTTACTTTATTTTCAGACTTCGGAATTTCACCATGCTCGACCTTGGCTGTTTCGAAGCTTCGGTTCTATCTCCTCGACCAATTCTTCTTTCTACTCGACCATTCTTCCAAATGATTCGACCGAACCTCTATTCATGTCTTCTAATAGCTCTCCGTCCAAGTACAGCTTGATCTGAGTACGTTGACTTGATACCCTAGACCAGGGGTATTACATTCTCCCCTCCTTAAATGAATTCGTCCCTGAATTCACAAGGTGCTTCTATCTTCAGCTACCACCTTCTGAATTTTGCTTCGACTTCCTCCATCTATTCCTTTGTTGTTGATGTCATATCTGATTCTAGCATCTGCTTCTTCCTTTCACAACTGATGCCACCATCTGATGCTACCATCTGATATTAAATTCTTCTACCACCATATACTTCCATATAGTTACAGCTTGTTATGCGATCATATCCACCATTTCTTTGCTCGGAATTTCTATTCTTATCTCCCCTCCTTGGAAACGACTTCATCTTGATCATCAGCACCGTATTACCTCCTTGTTTGGGCTTTCATCTTGAACTTTTCTCATCCTCCTCTAGTCTTACACCTGATTAGGCTTCGTCTTTTATTCTTGTCACATTCTTTCTCTTAGCTTTACACTGTTTGGGCTTCACTTCTAGACCTCTTCGGATTGGTCTTCCACTTGACATCTCTTCTCTGACTCTTTGGCTTTTTGCTCTTCAGTAATTTTGACTACTTGAGGCATCACCATCCCAAATACACCATACTCTCCAGTTTTCACGCTTCCATCACTGTTTTGGTTGGTTCTTCACAAACTCGACCATTGACTGCTCTGGTCTTGCACACACAAACCGTACAAGGCTGTACCAAAATTGTTCTCCCAAGAATAATCACACCATTAACCTTTCTGAATCCGCACGCTACCGACGACTATGAACCTACACACTGAAAACTCTGGATCCTTGAACACTCACTGCTGGTCTTCACCATGGTCACCTCTTCTTGATTTCCTTCATGCACGCACGAGTCTTCCGGAGTACACCTTGTCAAGGTCTGTGTCCTTCCGACACCACAAACACTCACAACACATTCATTTGGCTATAAAAAAGGGCCGGCTTCCTAAACTCTAGGGTTCACTCTCTCCTAAACAAAAACAAGGTTCTCTAAAGTGAAGCTTAACTACCACAACTTAGCAAGGTCTACACACTAAACAACACTTGCTATCCGGACATACAGTCCTCACTACCACAATAAAAAAATTGCACACACAACACAAAAACAAAACAAAACAACAACCACAACACACAAAGAGAAGGATCAGCACCCTTTTAACTTGGCTCCCACGAGCCGAACGACGAGGGTTCCTAGAATGGCCACGGTTTCTACGGTTCAATCCTCCTGTTCCAGATGAGGCTGAACGAGCAGGGCAGATAGGGGGAACAACGAAGATGGGTATGGCTCGGATTACGCTGGTCACTGGAAAATCCGCGACAAAGTGCCCACGAGTTTAACACGAGCTGCAGATCAGACAAGCACTCAAGTCCGGATGACTCCTGATCCTGGTGCATGCCCGAGTATGATGGTCACTTGCTCTACACACGTTGCATTTTCCCAGTTGGAAAGTCCCGAGAGTCTTTAACATTTGATGCTGGTCCCCCACTGGTACCTCCTTTTTCCATTTGTCCTCGTAGAGCTCCACTTGTTCTGGTCATCCCATCCTGAGTATCCTCCATCATCTGAACTTTCCTTCTGGCCTCTTGCTGAACTTCCATGTCCACGTCCCTCGCTTCTGTTCCGGCTTCCGAATGGGCTGGTGAAAATTCAATTGGCATTGGCAAGTAATGGTACTCGTAGTATGGGTCAGAGGTCTGCCGAATACTTTCCAAGCTGAAATCGATAGACCCTCCAAATGAGAACGTTGGACTCCAAGCTTGCACTAGGATCCATGGACTGGTCTCTCGGGAACTGATGTCGACAATGTTGATGGCCACCGTGCTGTCTGATGAGATCTCGATGACTTTTGGTGGTGGTTGTTCAACGATCTCCACATCAGATGAACTGATCTCCATTGCTTCTCACTACTCATTGCCGTAACCGTACTGGAAGTTGAATGAATTGGATGATGCTTGCAGAATGGCCTCCATGCCTTGGGAAAAGTTCGTACATTCCAAATATTCAGATTCTTCTTCATTCTCTTCAATTATCTCAGCATCCTCAAACTCAGATGACAAGGTCTCATTCGAACTCTCAGTGCTCTCGACCACATTCTCATTTTCAAGGTTGGAATCAGAATCTGACTCGCTGGATGATCTTGATTCACTTGACCCATCATAAATGGGTGTTCTGGACGCTTGTCCAATTCTTCGTAACCGTACCACATTTCTCATCCTCGATCTATTCCCACCTTGTTGATTACCAACACCAGAAACTGCAACACAAGATAAGGGTAAGGTCCTAAATTCCCAAAACTGATCTAACATATCTAGTCCTAAGCAGAGGACGTATAAGTTCCCTAGTGATGTTGTTTGTGACTCCTTTTGACTCGATAATAAATTTGAAAATCCGCAAACGAAGCATGGTATCTCAACCATGCTTTGACACCACCATCTATAACACCCCTGAACCGTCCTAGGCCGGATTAACCTGGAACGACCCGGAAGCATTACAGTTTTGGCGAGTACCGCAGTTAGTCAAGCCAAAACTTCAAAACAAATCCAAAGTCTTAGCTAGTGCGGCCGCGATACCGCCCCTCTCGGCCTCGGCCTAAGGCTTGCCAACCCGTACCTCTGTCGAAAGTTGGGTAAAGTTCAAAAAAACTAAATATCAGCGTTCTACGGGGATTTCATTAAACTAACATACTTTTCTTTATTTTTCAGAGTTGGGAACTCGACTAAAGTCCTCAAAATACAACAACAAAGAGAAAATATCAAGTCAAACGGGTACCCATGAAAAACAGAACGAGTGAAAACATAAGCATCTTGCTCCTTGCAAACAACACCGGAAAACTACGCTGGCCTTGTCCTTTGCACCCCGCAAACGCCCGACCCTCTAAGGTTACCGGCATAGTAGAAGAGGGCATGAGTAATCGAAATTACTCAGTGAGTTCCCAAAATAAACAAAAATCCCCCCTTCAGCTCATCCTCAAACACCGAACACACAATCATATAATAAATATGCATGCAAACAAACAATGCAGAAAAGTAAACCTGCAACAACTAATGCAATGCAATAACCTAGACATGAATGCAATGACTTTACTACCCCAGTCTCACCCCTGAGACCTAACAACACACAAAAACAGTCTAGACTCAATCCTAGACTCAAAGACACAAAAACAAAACACTCAAAGGACGGAGCCTTAAGATACACATCCCGGGATCCCTTCACACAATGGAGCCCTAACACTCCCGTTCACAAACACCTAAGCCACATGGCCGGAAAACATCACTCCAGGAATTGGGCTTCTCCCAATCTAATCTGGGCCGTATCGTCATGCAGCGCTCGTCCATGGGCACGACCCACTTTTGCGTGACGAGCCGTAGAGAGTAGGTAACTCCACCACTGGAGAATTGGGCTTCTCCCAATCTAACTCTAGTGTCCACACACATCATAAGAGAATTGGGCTTCTCCCAATCTAACCCCAAGATGGCCACACACTCTAGTCTAGGCGGAACACATATCAAACCAGCGTGAGGGATCTCCACCTCTAACCTCCATGCAATGCGCACCTAGAATAAAATTCACAACACACACACACTCGCACTAGTCTAGACTAAAACACAAAATACAACCAGCATGAGGGAGCTGCACCTCTAACCTCCATGCAATTGGTCTAGACTTAGGACAAAAAAACTCAAAAGCGAGTGACACACTAAACTACTACCCGACATAAGAGAGAGTCTTACTCAAATCTAAATGTAACCCCAACTACACTACATGCAATGCAACTACTAAACAATGCAACTACAAAACTAACAATGCATGCATGTATCTAACAACTTAACAATACAATGCATGATAAACATGGCACCACCCCTATATGACCACGTCCGCAACACCAAGACATGATTTGCTTAATTACAACTATACAATGCAACATAGATAGACACTAAAGTATGGGGACTACCAACTCCCATACACACACACACAAACCGCAGATGTGGTTCAATCTCATGAACCATCACGGCTAAAGCTCTCCAACCTGAAAAACACACGGTTAGCACACACAATACAAAACACACACTCAGGGAACCCACCTAGGTCTTCACAAACCACACAATACCTCCAAAAGCCAAAGACCTAAGGGTTACACCAAAACCGATCAAAAAGAGGCTAAAGGCTAATAGAGAAAAGGAAACCAATAAACGCAAATCTAAAACCTTACCACCTCTCCTAGCACAGCACAACAGATCCTAGGCCAAAGATCAACTTACGGAAAGGCCTCCTACACTCTCCTCACTCACTTAGAAAATTTTATCGGTTTTGACAATTTTCTCTCTTAGGAATAAACCACAAGAGCGACAGAGAGAGAAGGCACAAGGGGGTTCTGGACTTTTAAAACTCATCCTAAGGGTCCTAATTATAGCCAAAAAGTGGGGGTAAGAACACTTGACATGTGTAGTTTCACTTCTCACCAAAATACACTCCAAATGCATGCATGCAAGAAAGTACACTAAATCACCTCATTTTCGTGCTATCTGCTAGAAGATAAACTACCTTTCAATGTAGGATAAGTGTACCAAAATTCAGCACGAAAATTGATCTCAAAGTGTGGTTTCCACCTCATAAACTTTTGGTTCCAAAGTGGCCTTTAAGCTCAACACATATGAATCCTTCTCCTTAGGTTTGTCTCCCCTGCTCATGTAGACCACATTATGTAGAATAAGAGCCACTGCGTGGAAATTTATGTGCCTGATATATTTCCATGAACCTTCTTCCTCCTTAACCAAACCACCAAAATGGCCCATTTTGACACCTTTGGGTATTCAATTTTCAAATCTATTTTCCTTGTGCTCCAGCCCAATCCAATATTGTTGGGGTCAAAATCGGTTACAACGGAATCAACGTCAAAAATCTACCGGGGAATTCGTCCTTTGTGAAAAAGAGAACATCTCGGAAAAGGGGAACAGAAAAATTCTAAGTCAAATCTTGGGTGACCACGAAGGAATGGTCTACATAAGTGAGCCATCAAGAAGAGATTGTCTTAAGACCTCGGGTTAACGTGTACCCGAACGGAAACACGATAAAACGACTAGAAGACTCGATCATCCAACTCCCAGACGGAGAAGTTGGCCGAGCAAGACGTCCAACTCATCGAACGGGAAAATCAAACGACATCTTGGGCTGACCAACTCGCTTGTTTGGCGAGTTGGTCGGCCTACATCGCCCAACTCCCCCATTCGGCGAGTTGGACAGCATGGCTCAACCAACTTGCCTGTTCGGCGAGTTGGATAAGCCCAACTCGCCAAACGGGCGAGTTAGGTATCACAAGCAATCCATTTTCAGCGAATTGGATCAATCAATCCATTTTCACCTCGTCCTCGTAACTCCCTCTTTCAAAACTTAATCGAACTTATCTTTGTTACATCTTGATCGGGATTGGCATTGGAACTTTAACGAAAGAACTCATTTTCCCGTGAAAGGATTGGGTCGATCGTATGAGATGGTAACGGTTAACTAAACACCTGGAGAAGCACGGCCCATACGAAAGATACTAACTCTCGGAAGACGTCGTCTTAGGAATGCTCTTTTGATAAAATTGTAAAAACGCTTAAGTAAAAAAACAGCCCTAGAAGGTCTAAAACTCGGCTAAAGGCCCACTCGCGATTTTATCCAAAATCGAGCCTCAATTTTGTTACGGTTTATCTTTTATTTTTCAGGAAGGGATATGTATAAGTTCAGAAGATAAATGTCAAGATCGGAGGATAAAAGTTAAGTTTCCAAATAAAATCATGAAGATCAAGGAAAAAAGGAATATTTCTGCGAAACGATAAATTCGACCAAGGGCAGAAGGGGAAAGAGCAAACCGCCTCTAGAGGAGTATATAAGGACTTTGAGGGTGAGGATGCAAGACACACGAAAATCTCTGCTCAGAGAAAACATAGCACTTAGAGCAGTTAGACAACTTTTTGTTTTTGTTATTTGAGCTGCGACTCAACTAGGGTTTTGCAGTCTTAGGTTGTTAGAACTACGTATCTCGCCGACAGCTCTCATAGCCAAGGCTCATCCTGTTGTAAACGCTCATACGCAAATTAGGAATGAGACATTTATTTGCTCTCTTTTCGATTCGTACTTTATTTTTTCTATCTTTACTTTGTATTTTGATTGATTGGCATGTGGTTCAGCAGATATCCGGACCTCTGGGTAACTAGGGTTTACCCTACGTACCTAATTTAATGGAAATTGATAGTGCGAATTTTGGTTACCACAGTTTGGCGCTATAAGGAGGGGGTACATATCAATCTAACTCTCACCCATCAGCGCTCAATCAAAGCATGTCAGATCTCAACAACCAACAGCCTCGTAACGACAACGTCGTCGATGTAAACGTTGAAAACACTCCATTGACGAACGTCACTGCGGTCAACGCCGACGAAAATACCGTAGCGTTCGAGGAGATAAAGAAGATGTTCTCAACTTTTGAGAAGAATTTGGTAGAACAGGATAAGGTCATGAACCTCGCTAAAGAGGTTGAAACCCTTACAGCGAGGAACATGGCCACTTTCCGCGTGGAACAACCTGAATCCGTGGAATAAGACTCGACTTTGCAACACCTTTGGACCGGTCTGACAACGCGCAATGCAAACCTTTTGGAGAAAACCCTGAGGAAGTGACCCCCGCGCCAACACGGAAAAACCCGAGTGATCTTCCTCCTATTAAAGAAGATAAAGAAGGAGGAGAAGTCGAACGCATCGACGTGGAATCTAGCAGTCAGTACAAACCCATAGACGAAGAGATAGACATACATCCCCGCCGCACAAGAAGCCGAGCGGCTCGGGTAATATCCCAGTTTGGAAACCCTATGAACGAAGAGGAAGAAGCTATCTTCTAGAATCAATATAAAGAACTGGCTGAGGAGCAAAATTGGAACACTCATAGCAAACACCTACAAATATAGAAATCTGCTAGCAAGAGTTCCGAAATTCACGATCTCTAGGATGCTCTCATGAAAACAGTGGCTGAAGTTAGGGCGGTGAAGTCCCAAATCCACCACGCTACTAGCACCGCACCGGAGATCGATCTGCTGCACGAAGAGGCTTGTAAACACACACTTTACTACTCGTATCACTGAAACCAGAATTTCAGATCCTGGGAAGGTCAAAGTGATGCCAAACGACGGAACTACGAATCCTAAGGCACACCTACAGGATTTTCAGGTCGCGTGGATTATGAGAAAATGAGAGAGACTCCGGCGAATGCCGCCTCTTCGTAGAAAACCTCCGCGGAGCAGCACTAGAATGGTTCTCTCGCCTCAGGCAAAACTCCATTCGAAGCTTCCGCTAGTTCACCTCAGAATTCCTCAAACAATACTCAATGTTCATAAATCGAGAAACCTCCGACGTGGACCTCTGGAGCTTTTCCCAGGGAGAGGACGAAACTCTCTGCGACTTCATAAAATGGTTGAAAACCGTCATGGCTAGTGTCAGCTGGATAAGCGACAAAATTGCGATAGACGCACTTCGAAAAATGCTTTGGTTCAAGTTGAAGTTCAGGAAGTGGAGAACTTTGGAAAAGTTGAGTACAATCAAGGACGCGCTTCACAAAGCCATGAATTACATCATCATCAAAGAAAAGACAAAGGTCTTGTCTGAGAAATGGAAGCCAACGAAGAACATGTCAAAGGATCCGGGGTCGGATTAGAAATTAAAAACGAAAAATCCTCGCAATGACAAAACCATCCAGCGCGGAGACGAAGAAATGCAGGGAGCGCACAGCTACGCTATTAACTCCGGATTGGAGCAAGGACGGACGACGGGTAACACGTGGACCCAAAATCTGAATTACAACGAAAACGCCTTTTGTGTCTTTCACCAAACGCGCGGTCACTCGACTATTAACTGCAAAGTTCTCGGTGCAAGATTGGCTGCAAAGCTGCTCGCCGGAGTCTCCAGCGTGAAAGATCTCATCCGCGATTCGGAACGCCCCCCCCCCCCCCCCCCGAAAAAAAAACGAAGGGACTCCTCAAACGGAGAAACTTTCCCAAGGGGACCAATCAGAAGAAAAGTGCGGAAGAAGGCAGGACGAGAAGGGCTACAACAGCAACCGTCGCAGGGTAAAAATGATCATTGGCGGATCGCAATTCTGCAGCGATACCGTCTCGGCCATCAAAGCTTATCAGCGCCAGGCCGAGACAAGCGCAAATTCACCAATCTGGCCCACGATCAATGACATTCCGAAAAGAGCAATCACTTTCGATGAAGAAGAGGCCGGAGGAATCGATCAACCATATTGCGATCTACTCGTAATTGATCTCGTCATAAGAGATCTCGAGGTCGGTAGGGCTCTCATCAACATGGGAAGCATGGTCGAGACACTCTCAAAAAGATGAACATCAAGTTAGGCGAAGTTGTACCATCACCAGAAACTGCAACACAAGATAAGGGTAAGGTCCTAAATTCCCAAAACTGATCTAACATATCTAGTCCTAAGCAGAGGACGTAGAAGTTCCCTAGTGATGTTGTTTGCGACTCCTTTTGACTCGATAATAAATTTGAAAATCCGCAAACGAAGCATGGTATCTCAACCATGCTCTGACACCACCATCTATAACACCCCTGAACCGTCCTAGGCCGGAGTAACCAGGAACGACCCGGAAGCATTACAGTTTTGGCGAGTACCGCAGTTAGTCAAGCCAACACTTCAAAAAAAATCTAAAGTCTTAGCTAGTGCGGCCGCGATACCACCCCTCTCGGCCTCGGCCTAAGGCTTGCCAACCCGTACCTCTGTCGAAAGTTGGGTAAAGTTAAAAAAAACTAAATATCAGCGTTCTACGGGGATTTCATTAAACTAACATACTTTTCTTTATTTTTCAGAGTTGGGAACACGACTAAAGTCCTCAAAATACAACAACAAAGAGAAAATATCAAGTCAAACGGGTACCCATGAAAAACAGAACGAGTGAAAACATAAGCATCTTGCTCCTTGCAAACAACACCGGAAAACTACGATGGCCTTGTCCTTTGCACCCCGCAAACGCCCGACCCTCTAAGGTTACCGGCATAGTAGAAGAGGGCATGAGTAATCGAAATTACTCAGTGAGTTCCCAAAATAAACAAAAATCCCCCCTTCAGCTCATCCTCAAACACCGAACACACAATCATATAATAAATATGCATGCAAACAAACAATGCAGAAAAGTAAACCTGCAACAACTAATGCAATGCAATAACCTAGACATGAATGCAATGACTTTACTACCCCAGTCTCACCCCTGAGACCTAACAACACACAAAAACAGTCTAGACTCAATCCTAGACTCAAAGACACAAAAACAAAACACTCAAAGGACGGAGCCTTAAGATACACATCCCGGGATCCCTTCACACCATGGAGCCCTAACACTCCCGTTCACAAACACCTAAGTCACATGGCCGGAAAACATCACTCCAGGAATTGGGCTTCTCCCAATCTAATCTGGGCTGTATCGTCATGCAGCGCTCGTCCATGGGCACGACCCAATTTTGCGTGACGAGCCGTAGAGAGTAGGTAACTCCACCACTGGAGAATTGGGCTTCTCCCAATCTAACTCTAGTGTCCACACACATCATAAGAGAATTGGGCTTCTCCCAATCTAACCCCAAGATGGCCACACACTCTAGTCTAGGCGGAACACATATCAAACCAGCGTGAGGGATCTCCACCTCTAACCTCCATGCAATGCGCACCTAGAATAAAATTCACAACACACACACACTCGCACTAGTCTAGACTAAAACACAAAATACAACCAGCATGAGGGAGCTGCACCTCTAACCTCCATGCAATGCTTGGTCTAAACTTAGGACAAAACAACTCAAAAGCGAGTGACACACTAAACTACTACCCGACATAAGAGAGAGTCTTACTCAAATCTAAATGTAACCCCAACTACACTACATGCAATGCAACTACTAAACAATGCAACTACAAAACTAACAATGCATGCATGTATCTAACAACTTAACAATACAATGCATGATAAACATGGCACCACCCCTATATGACCACGTCCGCAACACCAAGACATGATTTGCTTAATTACAACTATACAATGCAACATAGATAGACACTAAAGTATGGGGACTACCAACTCCCATACACACACACACACACACAAACCGCAGATGTGGTTCAATCTCATGAACCATCACGGCTAAAGCTCTCCAACCTGAAAAAACACACGGTTAGCACACACAATACAAAACACACACTCAGGGAACCCACCTAGGTCTTCACAAACCACACAATACCTCCAAAAGCCAAAGACCTAAGGGTTACACCAAAACCGATCAAAAAGAGGCTAAAGGCTAATAGAGAAAAGGAAACCAATAAACGCAAATCTAAAACCTTACCACCTCTCCTAGCACAGCACAACAGATCCTATCCCAAAGATCAACTTACGGAAAGGCCTCCTACACTCTCCTCACTCACTTAGAAAATTTTATCGGTTTTGACAATTTTCTCTCTTAGGAATAAACCACAAGAGCGACAGAGAGAGAAGGCACAAGGGGGTTCTGGACTTTTAAAACTCATCCTAAGGGTCCTAATTATAGCCAAAAAGTGGGGTAAGAACACTTGACATGTGTAGTTTCACTTCTCACCAAAATACACTCCAAATGCATGCATGCAAGAAAGTACACTAAATCACCTCATTTTCGTGCTATCTGCTAGAAGATAAACTACCTTTCAATGTAGGATAAGTGTACCAAAATTCAGCACGAAAATTGATCTCAAAGTGTGGTTTCCACCTCATAAACTTTTGGTTCCAAAGTGGCCTTTAAGCTCAACACATATGAATCCTTCTCCTTAGGTTTGTCTCCCCTGCTCATGTAGACCACATTATGTAGAATAAGAGCCACTGCGTGGAAATTTATGTGCCTGATATATTTCCATGAACCTTCTTCCTCCTTAACCAAACCACCAAAATGGCCCATTTTGACACCTTTGGGTATTCAATTTTCAAATCTATTTTCCTTGTGCTCCAGCCCAATCCAATATTGTTGGGGTCAAAATCGGTTACAACGGAATCAACGTCAAAAATCTACCGGGGAATTCGTCCTTTGTGAAAAAGAGAACATCTCGGAAAAGGGGAACAGAAAAATTCTAAGTCAAATCTTGGGTGACCACGAAGGAATGGTCTACATAAGTGAGCCATCAAGAAGAGATTGTCTTAAGACCTCGGGTTAACGTGTACCCGAACGGAAACACGATAAAACGACTAGAAGACTCGATCATCCAACTCCCAGACGGAGAAGTTGGCCGAGCAAGACGTCCAACTCATCGAACGGGAAAATCAAACGACATCTTGGGCTGACCAACTCGCTTGTTTGGCGAGTTGGTCGGCCTACATCGCCCAACTCCCCCATTCGGCGAGTTGGACAGCATGGCTCAACCAACTTGCCTGTTCGGCGAGTTGGATAAGCCCAACTCGCCAAACGGGCGAGTTAGGTATCACAAGCAATCCATTTTCAGCGAGTTGGATCAATCAATCCATTTTCACCTCGTCCTTGTAACTCCCTCTTTCAAAACTTAATCGAACTTAACTTTGTTACATCTTGATCGGGATTGGCATTGGAACTTTAACGAAAGAACTCATTTTCCCGTGAAAGGATTGGGTCGATCGTATGAGATGGTAACGGTTAACTAAACACCTAGAGTAGCACGGCCCATACGAAAGATACTAACTCTCGGAAGACGTCGTCTTAGGAATGCTCTTTTGATAAAATTGTAAAAACGCTTAAGTAAAAAAACAGCCCTAGAAGGTCTAAAACTCGGCTAAAGGCCCACTCGCGATTTTATCCAAAATCGAGCCTCAATTTTGTTACGGTTTATCTTTTATTTTTCAGGAAGGGATATGTATAAGTTCAGAAGATAAATGTCAAGATCGGAGGATAAAAGTTAAGTTTCCAAATAAAATCATGAAGATCAAGGAAAAAAGGAATATTTCTGCGAAACGATAAATTCGACCAAGGGCAGAAGGGGAAAGAGCAAACCGCCTCTAGAGGAGTATATAAGGACTTTGAGGGTGAGGATGCAAGACACACGAAAATCTCTGCTCAGAGAAAACATAGCACTTAGAGCAGTTAGACAACTTTTTGTTTTTGTTATTCGAGCTGCGACTCAACTAGGGTTTTGCAGTCTTAGGTTGTTAGAACTACGTATCTCGCCGACAGCTCTCATAGCCAAGGCTCATCCTGTTGTAAACGCTCATACGCAAATTCGGAATAAGACATTTATTTGCTCTCTTTTCGATTCGTACTTTATTTTTCTATCTTTACTTTGTATTTTGATTGATTGGCATGTGGTTCAGCAGATATCCGGACCTCTGGGTAACTAGGGTTTACCCTACGTACCCAATTTAATGGAAATTGACAGTGCGAATTTTGGTTACCACAGTTTGGCGCTATAAGGAGGGGGTACATATCAATCTAACTCTCACCCATCAGCGCTCAATCAAAGCATGTCAGATCTCAACAACCAACAGCCTCGTGACGATAACGTCGTCGACGTAAACGTTGAAAACACTCCATTGACGAACGTCACTGCGGTCAACGCCGACGAAAATACCGTAGCGTTCGAGGAGATAAAGAAGATGTTCTCAACTTTTGAGAAGAATTTGGTAGAACAGGATAAGGTCATGAACCTCGCTAAAGAGGTTGAAACCCTTACAGCAAGGAACATGGCCACTTTCCGCATGGAACAACCTGAATCCGTGGAATAAGACTCGACTTTGCAACACCTTTGGACCGGTCTGACAACGCGCAATGCAAACCTTTTGGAGAAAACCCTGAGGAAGTGACCCCCGCGCCAACACGGAAAAACCCGAGTGATCTTCCTCCTATTAAAGAAGATAAAGAAGGAGGAGAAGTCGAACGCATCGACGTGGAATCTAGCAGTCAGTCCAAACCCATAGACGAAGAGATAGACATACATCCCCGCCGCACAAGAAGCCGAGCGGCTCGGGTAATATCCCAGTTTGGAAACCCTATGAACGAAGAGGAAGAAGCTATCTTCTAGAATGAATATAAAGAACTGGCTGAGGAGCAAAATCGGAACACTCATAGCAAACACCTACAAATATAGAAATCTGCTAGCAAGAGTTCCGAAATTCACGATCTCTAGGATGCTCTCATGAAAACAGTGGCTGAAGTTAGGGCGGTGAAGTCCCAAATCCACCACGCTACTAGCACCGCACCGGAGATCGATCTGCTGCACGAAGAGGCTTGTAAACACACACTTTACTACTCGTATCACTGAAACCAGAATTTCAGATCCTGGGAAGGTCAAAGTGATGCCAAACGACGGAACTACGAATCCTAAGGCACACCTACAGGATTTTCAGGTCGCGTGGATTATGAGAAAATGAGAGAGACTCCGGCGAATGCCGCCTCTTCGTAGAAAACCTCCGCGGAGCAGCACTAGAATGGTTCTCTCGCCTCAGGCAAAACTTCATTCGAAGCTTCCGCTAGTTCACCTCAGAATTTCTCAAACAATACTCAATGTTCATAAATCGAGAAACCTCTGACGTGGACCTCTGGAGCTTTTCCCAGGGAGAGGACGAAACTCTCTGCGACTTCATAAAATGGTTGAAAACCGTCATGGCTAGTGTCAGCTGGATAAGCGACAAAATTGCGATAGACGCACTTCGAAAAATGCTTTGGTTCAAGTTGAAGTTCAGGAAGTGGAGAACTTTGGAAAAGTTGAGTACAATCAAGGACGCGCTTCACAAAGCCATGAATTACATCATCATCAAAGAAAAGACAAAGGTCTTGTCTGAGAAATGGAAGCCAACGAAGAACATGTCAAAGGATCCGGGGTCGGATTAGAAATTAAAAACGAAAAATCCTCGCAATGACAAAACCATCCAGCGCGGAGACGAAGAAATGCAGGGAGCGCACAGCTACGCTATTAACTCCGGATTGGAGCAAGGACGGACGACGGGTAACACGTGGACCCAAAATCTGAATTACAACGAAAACGCCTTTTGTGTCTTTCACCAAACGCGCGGTCACTCGACTATTAACTGCAAAGTTCTCGGTGCAAGATTGGCTGCAAAGCTGTTCGCCGGAGTCTCCAGCGTGAAAGATCTCATCCGCGATTCGGAACGCCCCCCCCCCCCGAAAAAAAAAACGAAGGGACTCCTCAAACGGAGAAACTTTCCCAAGGGGACCAATCAGAAGAAAAGTGCGGAAGAAGGCAGGACGAGAAGGGCTACAACAGCAACCGTCGCAGGGTAAAAATGATCATTGGCGGATCGCAATTCTGCAGCGATACCGTCTCGGCCATCAAAGCTTATCAGAGCCAGGCCGAGACAAGCGAAAATTCACCAATCTGGCCCACGATCAATGACATTCCGAAAAGAGAAATCACTTTCGATGAAGAAGAGGCCGGAGGAATCGATCAACCATATTGCGATCTACTCGTAATTGATCTCGTCATAAGAGATCTCGAGGTCGGTAGGGCTCTCATCAACATGGGAAGCATGGTCGAGACACTCTCAAAAAGATGAACATCAAGTTAGGCAAAGTTGTACCATCACCTAAGCCGCTAACCGGTTTCTCTGGCACGACGTCAATGACTCTCAGATCGATCAAATTACCCGTTGCGGCAAAATAAGTCACCAAGATCGTCGATTTTGCGGTCGTCGACCACCCGGACATCTACAACATGATCATGGTCACGCCTTGGTTAAACGCCATGAAGGCAGTACCATCGATTTATCACTTAGGCATTAAGTTCGCAACTCATTGTTGGAATTAATAAATAAAGAGAGGAGTAAGCAATCTGGTTGAAGATACAACCTGGACAGACAAAACTTAACTTGCAAGGAAATGTGAAGGCTGTGACCTAACCTGACTTCCAAGGCAAGGAAATGAGTTGGAGCTTACCTTGTGACCCTTACCAAGCTCCAGAAATCTTACTCTACACGTGCATAAGTCAAGAGAAAGATCTGGTTTGAATTGAAGAGGAAGATCACATGTGGTGCATATGGAGAAGTGCTGCCTTGTCACTTTCACTCAAGCAGACTGTGCCTCTCTCTACTGTCACTCTCTCCACCTCTAGACGTGCATACCTTGGCTCTACCCCTTTGTCCTCATCAGAAACCATGCAATATTATTTGTTTAGTCATTTCCTTGTTTAGTATTTGTTTAATGTAGCTGCTGGTCTATTTAAGGACAGCTTTTAAACCATTCAGAACTAAGAAGAGTGAAGACTCTTTCTTCATATACTTTGTCACTAAACTCTCTCTTCTCTCAGTCTCTCAATTCTCTCTGGTTACTCACGAGCTCAGTCTCTCCAATACTCTCCAAACTCTCATTCTCAGTTACTTATACTCTCAGCAATCTTGCTTACTCTCTTTGATACTCATACAAACTCTCATTCTCTCTTGTTCATTCTAAACCAGACACTTAATATTAATTATCCTCTTCATATTTTCTCCATTCTCACATGGTATTAGAGCTATAAGCTCCTGAAAACCTTTCTCACTTCCGCAAATGAATCTCTGTTCAAATTTCTCTGTAAAAACTGTTTGGTTACATACTTTTATCCTCTGATCAAAAGATCTTCTAGGAAGGAAAGAACCTCACCAGAACTCAATATAAAGGAGTATCTCATTTTCTGGAACTCAAGAAAGCTTCAGATCAGTTCAACAAGCTTCATCAAATTCCAGTCTCTTACAAAACCAGTAGGAATATTCTATTGTCCACTGGTCCAAAACTCTCCAACATAGAGAACACAAAAGAAATGGTGACCCAATAAGCTGACAAGGGTCCAAAGAAGCAAAAAAAAAAACCTCCTGTGGTCGAAATGCTGAAAAAAAAATCCATGGAGAAAACTATTTTTGGAGCAAAGTCACTGAAAAAGCTTCAAAGCTAGGATGTTCAAACTATTCTCTAGCCAACATAGCTAAAGCTCATTCTCTGGCCACCAAGACCAACAACCATAAAGAACACAGGAGGGGTTTTAATTATGTACCTGACATGAAGGAAGGACACACCAAGGATAGGTGTTGGATATTTTATCCACACCTCAAACCAGTGAAATTTCAGTGAGTGAGCCCCCATGGGCTGGAGGTTCAAGAAACCAGCTCAGGTTTCTTGTTTGTAAGCTTGGCCTCCTTTCTTTTGTATGAGAATTATGTCTTTCTGTTTTTGTTGATGTTGTCTTAGGCTGTTTAGAAGGCAGCTTGTTGGATTTGTCTTGTTTCTGTTTTGGAAAATTTATTAAGCTTATTAAGTTATCTAGATGAGTTTATACCTTGTGTTTAAGCTTTGTGATGTTTGCTGAGTTGTTTAGTTGCTGAGGTTATCCCTTGTCTATGTTTAGAAACTACATTGCTGCTGTTATCTAGTATTTGCTCCAGAAAAGGTTTGTTCAAAGTGTCAAGTTGTTTTTGAATTTGTTTCTGTCTAAATATTGTCATAGAATGTGTTTAGACCTTTGTCTTAGATTGTGTTGTCTATGTGTTAAGATAGAATAATGAAGATGGCTGTCTATTAAAATGTGATTTAAAGATCAGACTTTGTAAAAACCATGTTATGATCTCTTTGTTGTCGACTGATGCCTTTTTCTAGTTGATTAAACATGTTGTCCATGTTGATCATAACCTACACATGATGTATATTCCTGACCATGGAGATTGCGTACTGCCCATCAACACTTTGGACACTGACTGTGTAACACCCCCGAACCGTACCACAGGTCGGACTAACCCCTTGGGACGACCCGGGAGCGCCACAGTTTTGGCAGCAACACAGTCAGTCCGACCAGAGCTTAGAACACATCCAAGTCCCGACCAGTCCGACCACGATACCGCCCCTCTCGACCTCGGCCTAAGGCTTGCCAACCCGTACCTTGGTCGAGAGTTGTGAAAGTTCGGACTAAACTAAATATCAGCGTTTCAACGGGGATTGTAATAAAAACATACATTTTATTTATAATACAAAGTCGTGAACTCGACCAAAGTCCTCAGAGTAAAGACTAAAATAAAAACAGCAAAACCAAAGAAAACAACTGAAAACAACGAGTCAAACGGGTACCCATGAAAAACAAAGCGAGTGAAAACAGAAACATCTTGGTCCTTGCAAACAACACCGGAAATCTACGCCTGGCCTCGTCCTCCGCACCCCGCAAACGCCCCAGTCCTAAGGTTACCTGCATAGTAGAAGAGGGGGGTGAGTAATCAAGATTACTCAGTGAGTTCCCTAACAACAACTACCCTCCCCAGCCCATGCTTACAAACAAGCAAGCAATAAACAATGAACAAACAATTCAATGCAAGAAAATTAACATGCCACTACCCTAAATGCAATGCAACTAAACTAAACTAAACCTAAACCTAATCTACCCCAAGTCTTGCCCCCGAGACTTTAGACACTTAGACTCGATCCTAAGACTCAAAGAAAACAAATAAAAAGGATCTAAACAAGACTCGAGCAAACCAAAGGACGGGCCAAGCCACACATCCCCAGGATCCCTAAAACACACGGAGCCCTATCCCTCCCCGATGAACACTCCCGCCCACAAAACACAAAAGTCACGCGGACGAGAAACATCATCTCTGGGAATCCCTCCGCAAGGGATTTCCACCGGGCCACATCGTCATGTGACACTTGTCCATGGGAGCGACCCACTTAGCATTGACAAGTCTTGAAGGGAAGGTCACTCCGCCATGGAGAATTGGGCTTCATCCAATCTAACTCCATGGACACTTGCACATCACCGGAGAGTTCCAATGCGAGGAACATCCATCACGGGACGGCCAACACAACACATCCTGGTGAATCCCACCTCAAGGGACATACAACACAGGACGGTCGCAAGCACATTCCGGAGAATCCCACCCTATGGGACGTACAACACAAGATGGCTGCATAACAAGCACGAATCTGGTGAATCCCACTTCATGGGACATACAACACAGACTGGCCGCAAGCACATCCGGAGAATCCCATATGTGGAACGTACAACACGGAATGGCTTCATGTTCCGGTTCAGGTACAACCGACCAGCATGAGGGAGCTCCCGCCTCTGACCTCCATGCCATAGTACCTGAAACACAGAACATGCCAAAGCACAAGGGAGAAAAACAAACAAAACAAAAAGACTCCCTAGACTCTACCCGGCATAAGAGAGAGTGAAACTCAAATCTCTATGCAAACCCCAAACTAAACTACAAAGCAATGCAAGTCATAAACAAGTGCATAGGGACCAACATAAGAGAGTTAAACTCAAATCTACATGTGGCTAAACCTAACCATATGCACCGAACTATGCATGCTACAACTAAACCTAAGCATATGGACCAACATGAGAGAGTGACACTCAAATCTACATGCGGCTAAACCTAACCATATGCACCTAACCTAAACTACAATGCATGCAAGAAATAAACTAAACTAAGACCTACATGAGAGAGTGAAACTCAAATCTACATGCGGCTAACTACACTACACAAACAATGCATGCAATAAACTAACAACCTAACACACAAGCAAACTAACAACCTAAACAAGATAAAGCAGTAAATAAAGTAAACACTCAAGTATGGGGTTTACCAACTCCCCATACACACACAAACTAACCGCAATGTGGTTCCGGCTGATGAACCACACCGGTTAAGGTCTTCCACCTGCAAAACAAAGTTAGAACACAACACACAAACACGAGGAAACCCAAATGGGAATCCCCAAGGAAACCCACCTCACACTTCACACGGCAAGACAGCTTCCAAAAGAAAACTCTAAACCTAAGGTTAAACTACACGGTTTAGGGTAAGGGTTACGGGTTTAAAAGAAAGGAAAGGAACCTAAACTAAACAACTAAAGGCTTACCACCACTCCAAGCAAGCTCCAAGGATTCCTAAACTAAAGGTTACACACGGAAAGAAAGGGTTTACACTAACCTCACTACACTCACGGTTTTTACTCGGTTTTGGGTACTTTCTCTCTCAAGAAAGAACTACAAGAACGACTGAGAGAGAAAGCTTTGGGGGAGTTCTGAGTTCTAAAACACAACCAAGGGGTCCTATTTATAGCCAGAGAAGTGAGTGTGAACACATGACACTTGGTTAAACACTTGTTACCATTTTAAGCTCCAAAACCATGCATGAGGACAAATGTCTTGAATCAGCTCCTTTACGTCCCATCTTCTAGAAGAACTTCCACTATCCAGACCCCATTAAGTGCACGAAATCTCAGCTCGAAACTTGCTCTCCAAGGTTAGTTGCCACCACACCATGATTTGACTCCTAAATGGCCTTTAAGCAAAACACATACCAACTCTAGTCTTTAGGCTTGTCTCCCTAGCTCTCATAGACCACTTGCTGATACTGATGAACCACTGCATGGGAGTTTTCGTGCCTGACATGTTTCCATCACCAAACTCCTTCCTTCCAAAATCGGCAAAAATAAGCCCAAATGGCCTCCTTGGGTCTTCAATCTTCTAAACTCATTTCCTTAAGCTCTGGCCCAATCCAATACTCCTCCTGGGTCTCATAAAACTTTAGATGTTGTGGTTTCAAGGAAATAGGCCCATTCCTTGGCCCAAACCTCCATTACCATTTTGTAGCCCATTATGGGGACAAAAGGTATCTTGATGTTTCCATACTCCTTAAACATCTTTTGGCCCATCTTTCACCACCATAAGACTCCTTGAATTATTCCCTATCATGTCCAGGTTTGATGGTTTTTGGTCTCCTCCACGTGGCATGCTCCTATTGGTCGGCCGGATTGGTTATGTGGACCAATGGGACCATTCTCTCTCCTTTGACTTTTGTTGACTTTTGACCTCTGAGTTGACCACTTCCAAAAGTTGAGGAATTGCTTGAAATACTCCTTTGAACTCCTTTACCAAGCTTCCATAACTCGTTTTGGCTTCCTAAGCTCTTGGCTAGTTCATTTCGACCATATCGGCAAAAATGACCTTCCTATGGACCATCTCCATTTTGGCTCGACCAAATCTCATTTGGTCTCGACTATAAGTCTTATTTTAACCCATAAAGATGACTGGAATGAAGACTTACTTGATTGGCAAACTTTGAATTTTCACCATCCTTGGTCTTGTCCATTTCGAGGCTACGGCTATGTCTTCTCGTCCAAAACTGGTTTCTGCTCGACCACTCCTCCAGTTGCTTCGACTGAACCTCTATTCAAGTTTCCATAAAGCTTCACAACACTTGGTTGGCTTGTTCCACGACCGTTGACTTGCGTTGACTTGGTACCCTAGGTCAGGGGTATTACATTCTCCCCTCCTTAAATGAATTCGTCCCCGAATTCACAAGGCGTTTCGAACCTCTACGACCATCTTCCTAACTTCTTTAGCTTGCTCCTAACTGCACACCGTCTTCTTAACTTTCTTGAGCTTGTTTCTAACCATGTCTTCCATTTCTTTTCTCCTTGACACCTCCTTGTACTTTTTCGGTCATCCTGCTCCAACCGGCTTCTTTTGATATTCTCATTGGTTTACTTCTGCTGATACCACCAATACTCCTACCACCAACTACTCGGCTTCCTCCACATACTTTGATGATTCCATGCAATGGAAAACTCCTTCCACCATTTGGCATTACACCGGGTACTTGTCATCTTCTTCCACCATTTCTCATTTCCTTCGAAATGATGCCACCATCTAGATCATGCTACCACTACTTGGATTATGGTACCTTCAATTGCTTTGATGCTACCACTTACTTCCACCTTAAACTTCTACTTTCTTTGCTTTGACTTAACCTTCTCTTCTTCTCCTCTTGCTTCCGATCTAGCTTTTCTGGTGCTCCTTGTTGATCATCACCTTGACTCCACAATCTTCATTTGGCGTCTCCCCTCCTTGGAAACAACTCGGTCTCTTCCAAAAGTACTACTCCAATATTTCCTTTTGGACTACAACTCCTAACTTCACCACACCATCTCTTCCTTCTTGGCTTGAATACTTTCTTGGACTCTTTTCTAACTTCACCCATCTTGATCTTCTTCTTGACATCTTGTGACTACTCCTCGGATACTCCTTCTTGAATCACCATTGGATACTTCTTTCTGAACCACCATACACTGCTCCGGGTTACCACCTTTCTTCACCTTACTAAATCTCCAAACTTCACACTTCTTCAACTACTACCACTTGCAGTACTTCCCAACTAACACCAATTGGCCTAAACTGACTCTTGCGGCTGCTGACAACTTGACACACAACTGAGCTCTACCAAAGACGACTCTGAACTTGCTGATCTTCACCACTGATGCTGATGTCCTTAGTCTTCATGCTTGAACAGATCTTCCCAAGTGACCAGGTCATGGTTCATATCCTCTCAACACCACACTTACTCACACATACACATGGCTATAAATAAGGGTTGGTTTTCTCACGAACTCAAGGGTTTACGGCTAAAGGCTAACAAGGGTTAACAAGGGTTTACTAACCTAAGGGTTCTCTAACCTAAGGGTTCTCTAACCTAACCTAACTACCAACAACCTAGCGAGAACTACAACCTAAACTAACTAACTACCAAACAACTACACAACTACACAACAAACAAAACAAGCAAAACTAAAACACCCAAAGAGAAAGATTAAGCACCCACTACCTGAGCTCCCAAAGAGCTTTGACGAAAAGGGTTTTATCCTAAAAGGTTAAGGCTTACTAAGGTTTGGTCCGCCTGTTGCAGATGAGGCTGATCGAGCAGGGCTGGTCGGAGGAATGACGGAGATGGGTACGGCTCTGATGACGTTGGTTCTTGGGCAATCCACTGCGAAGTGTCCACTTCCTGAGCACAAGGTACAAACCACGTAGCGTCCTAGATCCGGCTGACTCCTAATCCTTCTACACTCTTGGCCATTGTGATCGTTCCTTCCACACATAAGACAAGCTTCTGGTACTGAGGCATGGCTCGAGGTATAAGCTGGCATAGCATGCTGAGTTGTGTCTTCATTAGCTCTCATCATCCGAACTTCTCTTCTGGCTTCGGGCTGAACTTCCATGTACACTTCATTTGTTTCTGGTCCGGCTCCTTGGTTGATTGATAGTGACTCGGATGGCGATGGCGAGTAGTGAAATTCATAATAAGGATCAGAGGCTTGTGGAATACCTTCCATGCTGAAATCCAGAGATCCTCCAAATGAGAATGATGAACTCCAAGTCGGCATTGGAATCCATGGACTAGTCTCCCTTGAACTGATGTCGACAATGTTGACTGCCACAGTGCTGTCCGATGAGATCTCAATGATTTCTGGTGGTGGTTGCTCGATGATTTCCACATCAGACGAACTAATCTCCATGTCCTCCCATAACTCATTGCCATATCCATACTGATAGTTGTAAGAGTCGGATTGTTCTTGCATAACAAACTCCATACCTTGGAAGAAGTTCATGCCTTCCAAATGATCGGATTCTTCCTCAATCTCCTCCAGTACCTCGGCTTCTTCAAACTCAGACGATCCGGTCTCGTGTGAACTTTCGGTGCTCTCGACCACACCTTCATCTTCGAAGTTGGAATCAGACTCTGACTCACTGGAGCTGCTGGATGAGCTTGACTCACTCGACCCGTCGTACCCTGTTGTTCCAGACACCGGCCCATTTCTCCTCAACCGTACCACATTCCTCATCATTGGCCTACCTCCACCCTGTCGACCACCAACACCTGATACTGCAACACAAGAAAAAGGGTAAGGTCCTAAAATCCCAGTGACTAACCTAATTTACCTAATCCTAACCCTAAGCAGAGGACGTGCCAGTTCCCTAGTGATGTTGTTTGCGACTCCTTTTGACTCGATAAAACATTGAAAACCCGCAAACGAAAGCACGGTATCTCAACCATGCTCTGATACCACCAATCTGTAACACCCCCGAACCGTACCACAGGTCGGACTAACCCCTTGGGACGACCCGGGAGCGCCACAGTTTTGGCAGCACCGCAGTCAGTCCGACCAGAACTTAGAACACATCCAAGTCCCGACCAGTCCGACCACGATACCGCCCCTCTCGACCTCGGCCTAAGGCTTGCCAACCCGTACCTTGGTCGAGAGTTGTGAAAGTTCGGACTAAACTAAATATCAGCGTTTCAACGGGGATTTTAATAAAAACATACATTTTATTTATAATACAAAGTCGGGAACTCGACCAAAGTCCTCAGAGTAAAGACTAAAATAAAAACAACAAAACCAAAGAAAACAACTGAAAACAAACGAGTCAAACGGGTACCCATGAAAAACAAAGCGAGTGAAAACAGAAACATCTTGGTCCTTGCAAACAACACCGGAAATCTACGCCTGGCCTCGTCCTCCGCACCCCGCAAACGCCCCAGTCCTAAGGTTACCTGCATAGTAGAAGAGGGGGTGAGTAATCAAGATTACTCAGTGAGTTCCCTAACAACAACTACCCTCCCCAGCCCATGCTTACAAACAAGCAAGCAATAAACAATAAACAAACAATGCAATGCAAGAAAATAAACATGCAACTACCCTAAATGCAATGCAACTAAACTAAACTAAACTAAACTAAACTAAACCTAATCTACCCAAGTCTCGCCCCCGAGACTTTAGACACTCTAGACTCGATCCTAAGACTCAAAGAAAACAAATAAAAAGGATCTAGAACAAGACTCGAGTACACCACAAAGGACGGGCACCTATGCCGCATATCCCCGGGATCCCTAACACACGGAGCCCTAATCCCCCTTCGTGAACACTCTCGACCACAAACACAAAAGTCACGTGGTCGAGAAACATCATGACCGGAGAGTCCCACCGCAAGGGATATACCACCGGGCTACATCGTCATGTAGCGCTTGTCCATGGGAGCGACCCACTTTACATTTGACAAGTCTTGAAGGGTAGGTCACTCCGCCATGAAGGAATGGGTTTCTCCCAATTCAACTTCATGGACACTCGCACATCACCGGAGAGTTCCACCACGAGGAACATCCATCACGGGACGGCCAACACAACACATCCTGGTGAATCCCACCTCAAGGGACATACAACACAGGACGGTCACAAGCACATTCCGGAGAGTTCCACCCTATGGGACGTACAACACAAGATGGCTGCATGACAAGCACGAATCTGGTGAATCCCACTTCATGGGACATACAACACAGACTGGCCGCAAGCACATCCGGAGAATCCCATATGTGGAACGTACAACACGGAATGGCTTCATGTTCCGGTTCAGGTACAACCAACCAGCATGAGGGAGCTCCCGCCTCTGACCTCCATGCCATAGTACCTGAAACACAGAACATGCCAAGGCACAAGGAAGAAAAACAAACAAAACAAAAAGACTCCCTAGACTCTACCCGGCATAAGAGAGAGTGAAACTCAAATCTCTATGCAAACCCCAAACTAAACTACAAAGCAATGCAAGTCATAAACAAGTGCATAGGACCAACATAAGAGAGTTAAACTCAAATCTACATGTGGCTAAACCTAACCATATGCACCGAACTATGCATGCTACAACTAAACCTAAGCATATGGACCAACATGAGAGAGTGACACTCAAATCTACATGCGGCTAAACCTAACCATATGCACCTAACCTAAACTACAATGCATGCAAGAAATAAACTAAACTAAGACCTACATGAGAGAGTGAAACTCAAATCTACATGCGGCTAACTACACTACACAAACAATGCATGCAATAAACTAACAACCTAACACACAAGCAAACTAACAACCTAAACAAGATAAAGCAGTAAATAAAGTAAACACTCAAGTATGGGGTTTACCAACTCCCCATACACACACAAACAAACCGCAATGTGGTTCCGGCTGATGAACCACACCGGTTAAGGTCTTCCACCTGCAAAACAAAGTTAGAACACAACACACACACACGGAGACCCATAAGGGAATCCGCAAGGAAACCCACCTCACACTTCACACGGCAAGACAGCTTCCAAAAGAAAACTCTAAACCTAAGGTTAAACTACACGGTTTAGGGTAAGGGTTACGGGTTTAAAAGAAAGGAAAGGAACCTAAACTAAACAACTAAAGGCTTACCACCACTCCAAGAAAGCTCCAAGGATTCCTAAACTAAAGGTTACACACGGAAAGAAAGGGTTTACACTAACCTCACTACACTCACGGTTTTTACTCGGTTTTGGGTACTTTCTCTCTCAAGAAAGAACTACAAGAACGACTGAGAGAGAAAGCTTTGGGGGAGTTCTGAGTTCTAAAACACAACCAAGGGGTCCTATTTATAGCCAGAGAAGTGAGTGTGAACACATGACACTTGGTTAAACACTTGTTACCATTTTAAGCTCCAAAACCATGCATGAGGACAAATGTCTTGAATCAGCTCCTTTACGTCCCATATTCTAGAAGAACTTCCACTATCCAGACCCCATTAAGTGCACGAAATCTCAGCTCGAAACTTGCTCTCCAAGGTTAGTTGCCACCACACCATGATTTGACTCCTAAATGGCCTTTAAGCATAACACATACCAAATCTAGTCTTTAGGCTTGTCTCCCTAGCTCTCATAGACCACTTGCTGATACTGATGAACCACTGCATGGGAGTTTTCGTGCCTGACATGTTTCCATCACCAAACTTCCTTCCTTCCAAAATCGGCAAAAATAAGCCCAAATGGCCTCCTTGGGTCTTCAATCTTCTAAACTCATTTCCTTAAGCTCTGGCCCAATCCAATACTCCTCCTGGGTCTCAGAAAAACTTTAGATGTTGTGGTTTCAAGGAAATAGGCCCATTCCTTGGCCCAAACCTCCATTACCATTTTGTAGCCCATTATGGGGACAAAAGGTATCTTGATGTTTCCATGCTCTTAAAACATCTTTTGGCCCTTCCTTCTTCACCATAAGACTCCTTGATTTATTCCCTATCATGTCCAGGTTTGATGGTTTTTGGTCTCCTCCACGTGGCATGCTCCTATTGGTTGGCCGGATTGGTTATGTGGACCAATGGGACCATTCTCTCTCCTTTGACTTTTGTTGACTTTTGACCTCTGAGTTGACCACTTCTAAAAGTTGAGGAATTGCTTGAAATACTCCTTTGAACTCCTTAACCAAGCTTCCATAACTCGTTTTGGCTTCCTAAGCTCTTGGCTAGTTCATTTCGACCATATCGGCAAAAATGACCTTCCTATGGACCATCTCCATTTTGGCTCGACCAAATCTCATTTGGTCTCGACTATAAGTCTTATTTTAACCCATAAAGATGACTGGAATGAAGACTTACTTGATTGGCAAACTTTGAATTTTCACCATCCTTGGTCTTGTCCATTTCGAGGCTACGGCTATGTCTTCTCGTCCAAAACTGGTTTCTGCTCGACCACTCCTCCAGTTGCTTCGAGTGAACCTCTATTCAAGTTTCCATAAAGCTTCACAACACTTGGTTGGTTTGTTCCTCGACCGTTGACTTGCGTTGACTTGGTACAGACTGTGTCCTTTAACTCCCAAGATGGTTGAGAGGATGAATGTAGCAGTTGAGAGGTTGCTCATAAGTGACTTACCTGATGCCAAGAGGGTGGACATGAAGTACATTCAAGAGAAAATGCTAACACTCAAGCCAAGAGGGCAATGGTATCAAGGCATTGGTGATCTTCATTGGCTCTCATCTTCCAAGTTTGACCACATACTCTCTTTATCAGGTCAAGCTTGAGGAGTGGTGTTAAATGAGAAGCGAATGTCCATTCTTCAAGCCACTGCAAGGATTCAAGAAGACTCAAACCAGCATGGGATATTCTTGACTGAGCAACAACAAGGCTTTCCATCTAATGTGCTTCAAGAGGAGGTGCCAAAGAGGATGATTCAGAAGGTTGCAAAGTCCCCCACCAAGTTGGAGACTCAAGAAGACAAATGCAGTGGCAGTTTGTGAAAGGGAATGAAGTGAGGGATGGAACAAGAAGGCAGACACTCCTCACCAACATTCCACAGATAGGCAAGCGAAGTACCTAAGTTTCTTATTCTGTTTTGAATAGGTTTTCCCCTTGAGAATTGATGTCTCTGTTTGTGCATTGTTTGAATCCGGTACTTGGAGCTCATGAACAGAGTCTGGTCATGGATAAAACCCATTGTTGATGGCAATAGGTCAGAAGAAAGGGAGAGACTAAGAACCAGTACTACATGGAGAGTTCCAAGCAGTTTTGAGTGTGAAGCATGGAAAGGCATTTGTTCCTCCTTTCAATTGAAGTAAGGCCATGATCCAGGTTTTATGAGTCCCTAAACTTGATTATAAGACTCATAAACCGACTGGCCAATCCCTAGGCTGAGGGTAGTTGCACTCTTTTTCCCTAAGTATGGTTTTATCCCAAGAGGTTTTCCATACTTAGGTTTTTAATGAGGCAAGTACTCTCAGTTCCAAGCTTGTCCAAGGATCTCCTATGGTAAAGCTTGAGGGGGAGTGTTGGAATGAATAAATAAAGAGAATAATAAGCAATATGGTTAAAGATACAACCTGGACGGACAAAACTTGAGTTGCAAGGAAATGTGAAAGTTGTGACCTAACCTGTCTTGCAAGGCAAGGAAATGAGTTGGAGCTTACCTTGTGACCCTTACCAAGCTCCAGAAATCTTACTCTACACGTGCATAAGTCAAGAGAAAGATCTGGTTTGAATTGAAGCTAGGAAGATCACATGTGGTGTATATCGAGAAGTGCTGCCTTGTCACTTTCACTTAAGCAGACTGTGCCTCTCTCTCCTGTCACTCTCTCCACCTCTAGACGTGCATACCTTGGCTCTACCCCTTTGTCCTCATCAGAAACCATGCAATATTATTTTTTAGTCATTTTCTTGTTTAGTATTTGTTTAACGTAGCTGCTGGTCTATTTAAAGACAGCTTGTAAACCATTCAGAACTAAGAAGAGTGACGAGCTCTTTCTTCATATACTTTGTCACTAAACTCTCTCTTCTCTCAGTCTCTCCATTCTCTCTGGTTACTCACAACCTCAGTCTCTCCAATACTCTCCAAACTCTCATTCTCAGTTACATATACTCTCAGCAATCTTGCTTACTCTCTTTGATACTCATACAAACTCTCATTCTCTCTGGTCCATTCTAAGCCAGACACTTAATATTACTTATCATCTTCATATTTTCTCCATTCTCACACTCATAACGGGATAGCCATGATTTGGGGCTGCCAGAAGAAGTCGAGACATTGTTCATGGTCGAGCACAAGCTAAGACAAATCACGAACACCGCGATGGCAAAGACCAAGCCCCCAAAGATAGCTAAGGCATCAGCCGAAAGTACTTCGGGAAAGCCTACCCAGAATCATCGACTCTAGCAACGGCCAGTGAACAACCAGTTCCAGTTCCCGACGCGTCAAACCCATCAAATAAGACAAGTCCAACGGAAGACGTCGACCCAGCAACTGACGCAGTCGACACAAACACAACGGTCGAGTAAACAAACTTGCCCCAATAAGCTGAACTACGAGATGGCTTGATCCTCGAAAGAGGTACGTAGGAAGCTCGTAAAAAAAGACGAGTTCAGCTATCCCCCTCCCTAATAAGGGGGTGGAGTGGGTGCATATACGAATACTCGTATATTCCCACATTTAGAAATAAAAATTTTGCATTGTACTCGAAATTTTCAAAAACATTTCGGCAATAAAGACTTCTTTATAATTTCTTAAATTTTCTATCATCCCGCAAAGAAACATTATGTTATACATCCATACACAAGCAAAACGATTATCGCACCATTCCAGAAACGGAAACTCGTGAAAAAGCGTTCTGCCTCGAAACGGATCAACTCCACACTATCTTATCGCTGTCGAATCATCAATTTTGATTCCCGACTGAATCACGAGACCCTAGTCCCATATACTACAAGCATTACTTACGAAAAGTAAATTTTCAAAAAAAATAGGCGAGACGTCGTTTGATTTTTGAGAACACACCCCCAATATATTCAAAGCTATAAAACACTCAGCAATTGGCCCCGCCGAGCACTTCATTTGTCTTAAGCGAATTCACCCAGGTCCGTCCTAAGGACAGATACTCTCACATCCGACTAGGATAAATAACGCGCTATAAAAGAAATCCAAAATTTTGGTCAGCATTTTTGGGAGACTTAAAAATTGTCCCTGAAGAGATGCTCGACTCCGACCAGACAAGTCATCTAAGCCGAGAACCTATCGTGGACTTTAAATCAAAACGGAGTCAGGTTAAAATCGAAACAGGCAAATTGAAAGCCAATTAGTCATCGAAAAGCCTTAAACCAAAAGTAAATGTAAGTCTTGCCCTAAACCCAACACCCAGTCTCTAACGTCTCAAGGCATGATATCAAAAATATACGAGATCCTAAAAGCATGTCTCTTCATCCGTATCTAAATGTTCTCAAAAATTCAAAAACTCCTCGAACATCTCGCACGAACAACGAATAGTATGATCTGCAAAAAAAGGGAGGAAGTTGAGATGACAACTCGAGTTTTCTTTCTACATTAAAAAAATTCCAAACATCTTTTTAAACATCCACTTATCATAAAAAGCAATGTACGAATTAAAGCTAATAAAAGATAGGTTCAAGTCCACACTCGGCCAGTCCCGCTACATACGACCATAGTCGGTCGACAACAAACGAAACAGAAACATACAATAATGCAGAAGAACACATTCCCGAATCAGTGGTGACCTTGCGACTACTCATCAAAATCAAAGCACCTGGTCATCGATCTACCGAGAAAATAGTCATTGACATTCACCCGTCATGGTCATTCACCCGACTAGTTTACCTCACCTGTCTCATCAGCAGTCCCCGCCTCGGCCTCGACCTTATCAGGAGAAACAGGAATCGGGTCCCACTGTTCCCAAATCCTCTCCTCGATCTGAGGAATCACAAAGTCCACATCCCTCTCGTTAATGCGCCCGGTCTACCTCGCATATTCAGCACCAAACTAATAAACATGGGCCTGCGTGAGGTATAGTCCGCCCACAGCACCGTGACACTCGCGATAATCTCTGAAGTCCTTATAACCCTTCATAAGCTCCTAGAATTCATACGAGAACTTTTCGCGAGGGGTCTTCATGACTTCAGCCATTTCTCTCTTCCCTCGCCTATAAGCGCGACAAACCTCCGTCGCGACTGAATCCCTCTCATGACGAAGAGAACTTTTCAACTAATCTCTCAAAAGAGAAATCTCATTGTTGGCTGTCTCAGCCCTGAACTGAGCCATGGGTGCCTCTTGGCAGCTCGCGTCAAGTTCTCGGTTCATCATAAGGAGACCCTGCGAAGTATCTCAAAGTCAAGAAAAAGCTCGTCCTCGAAAGAGAATAATAAAAACTTACCCCTTTGACCATCCTCGGCACCTGGGTAAACTCCGAGACCTCGCTAGAGCTCCTACGCCCAGAGGATAGTCAAAACCAAGCATCTCATCGAGATTGTTCCGTTCACCAATACTCTCGCCTACTTGACTATTTAGGTAGTCTCTTAGTATATTGTCGAAGGAGCACCGCTCGTTAGCCGCTTCATCCTCGACAATAATGTTTTTGTCTTTGCGAGTCTTCGATCTTTCCTATCTCGTTCAAACCGCGCATGGAAAAAATCCATCCATGGTCGCCTCCGACCATTCCTCTACCAGCTGGTACCGAGAACGGTGGAGAACAACAGCACGACGGACCCTTTTCGGGTTGAACGTTGCCCAAAAACATGGGCGACCGCGAAGCAAGTCTCGAATGGTATCCAGACCTTCCGGACTCAGAGGAAAAATATTAGTCTCTAAAAATAAAATGTGCACAAAATATATTAGAAATCGAACTTCACCAAAACCAAAAAAAAAAGAAAAATAAAAGAGAGAGGGGGCGACACTTGATCAAGGATACCTTTCTAACCCCATTTAGTCCAAAAGATTGAGAGTCCATTTGCTTCTACAGATGTATCGTTAAATAGGACGAAAAAGAAGTGCTTCCACCAGTTATGATAGTTCAACACGAATTCCCTTATGATCGTCATCCCCGACCGAGGCCTCAACTGAAATATGGACGACTTCCCGACCGGTTTAAGCAAAGCGTTGAGTTGGTTGGCATCGAGGGTCATACCTAATTTGTAACTCAGCACAAGAATCCCGACAATATGCTGCAAACCACACGGGTTTATTTGACTAATCGATATCTTGAAACAGTCGAGATATGATCTCGAGAATAGGAAACCAAAAATGGCACTACATCAGGTACACCTCATAACACGTAAAGTTACCCTCAGACGGAAACTCAGTGACCTCTCCAAACTCCGGAAGACAAAAGTCGACTAACTCAGGAACTCGGCAATGACTCCGGATGGCAGCAAGCCCATTCGGACAGCTTCTGCTGGGACAATCCTCCACGGCGTTTGAATGAAACGGAGGCAAGGCCCATGTACCAGGTCTGGGAGGTTTCACTTCTCCTATGGCCGCCCAGTATGCCTCGGCTTCTTCATGATCAACCGAATGAGCCAAGAATTCCACCTTTTGCCCAGCATCGTTGTGTTGCGAGCTGGAACCATCAGGGACAGAATGGTTGTGACGAGACCTGGAGGAAACCATTCTTCTCTAAGACATAACTTTCTTTTTACCAAAGGAAGGAAACAGAGGAGAAAATCTTTTGATTCTTGAAAAACGTTTGTGAAAATGTGCAAGTAAAGAATTTGAAAAACCACTCCACATACTTAGAGAAGAAAGGATTCACTATTTCACCTCTAGGCTTCCTTTGCCCTTAGCTAGCTCATTTCGACCAAATCGGCCAAAACAGCCTCCCTCTGGACCATCTTCACTCTGGATCGTTCTAACTTGGTTTTGACTCGATGAAAAGTCTTATTTTATCCCCTAATGATGATTGAGATCAAGTCTTACTTGATTTGCATACTTCAGAATTTCACCATGCTCGACCTTGCTGTTTCAAAGATTCGGTTTTCTCTCCTCGACCAATTCTTGATTCTACTCGACCATTCTTCAAAATGATTCGACCGAACCTCTATTCATGTCTTCTAATAGCTCTTCGTCCAAATATGTCTTGATCTGAGTCCGTCGACTTGCGTTGACTTGATCCCCTAGACGAAGGGTATTACATTCTCCCCTCAAATGAATTCGTCCCTGAATTCACAAGGTATTTCTATCTTCTGCTATCACCTTTTGAATTTTGCTTCGACTTCCTCGATCTGTTCCTCTGTTGTCGATGTCACTATCTGCTTCTACCATCTGCTTCTTCCTTTCACTACTAATTCCACCATCTGATATTAAATTCTTCCACCACCATCTACTTCCATATAGTTACAGCTTGTTGTGCGATCAACTCCACCATTTCTTTGCTCGGAATTTCTATTCTTATCTCCCCTCCTTGGAAACGACTTCATATTGATCATCGGCACCGTATTACCTCCTTGTTTGGGCTTTCATCTTCAAATTTTCTCATCCTCATCTGGTCTTACACCTAATTAGGCTTCGTCTTCTATTTTTGTCACATTCTTTCTCTTAGCTTTACACCGTTTGGGCTTCACTTAGAGAGTTCTTCGGATTGGTCTTCCAGTTGATATCTCTTCTCTGACTCTTCGGCTTTTTTCTCTTCAATAATTTTGACTCCTTGAGGCATCACCATTCCAAATATACCATACACTCCAGCCTTCACGCTTCCATCACTGTCTCAGTTGCTTCTTCACAAGCTCGACCACTGACTGCTCTGGTCTTGCACACACAAACCGTACACGGCTGTACCAAAATTGTTCTCCCAAAAATAATCACACAATTAACCTTTCTGAATCCGCACACTACCGACGACTCTGAACCTACACACTGACAGCTCTGGATTCTTGAACACTCACTGCTGGTCTTCACCACGGCCACCTCTGGTTCTTGATTTCCACGAGTTTCACATGAGCTGCATATCAGATAAGCACTCAAGTCCGGCTGACTCCTAATCCTGGTGCACGCCCGAGTATGATGGTCACTTGATCCACACACGTTGCATTCCTTCCCAGTTGGAATGTCGCGAGAGTCTTTAACATTTTATGCTGGTCCTCCACTGGTACCTCCTTTTTCCACTTGTCCTCCGAGAGCTCTACTTGTTCTGGTGATCCCATCCTGTGTATCCTCCATCATCTGAACTTTCCTTCCGGTCTCTTGCTGAACTTCCATGTCCACAGACCTCGCTTCTGTTCCGGCTTCCGAATTGGCTGGTGAAAATTCCATTGGCATTGGCGAGTAATGGTACTCGTAGTATGGGTCAGAGGTCTTCCCAATACTTTCCAAGCTGAAATCGATACACCCTCCAAATGAGAATTTTGGACTCCAAGCTGGCACTGGTATCCACGGACTGGTCTCTCGGGATCTGATGTCAACAATGTTGATGGCCACCGTGCTATCTGATGAGATCTCGATGATTTTTGGTGGTGGTTGTTCAATGATCTCCATATCAGATGAACTGATCTCCATTGCCTCACACAACTTATTGTCGTAGCTGTACTGGAAGTTGAATGAAACGGATGATGCTTGCAGAATGGCCTCCATGCCTTGGGAAAATTCATACATTCCAAATGATCAGATTCTTCTTCAATCTCTTCAAGTATCTCAGCTTCCTCAAACTCAGATGTCCCGGTCTCATGCGAACTCTCTGTGCTCTCGACCACATTCTCATTTTTAAGGTTGGAATCTGACTATGACTCGCTGGATGAGCTTGATTCACTTGACCCATCATAAATGGCTTTTCCGGACGCTTGTCCAATTCTTCGCAACCATACAACATTCCTCATCCTTGATCCATTCCCACCCTGTCGATTACCAACACCAAAAACTGGAACACAGGATAAGGGTAAGGTCCTAAATTCCCAAAACTGATCTAACATACCTAGTCCTAAGAAGAGGACATATAAGTTCCCTAGTGATGTTGTTTGCGACTTCTTTTGACTCGATAAAAAAATTGAAACCCGCAAACGAAGCACGGTATCTCAACCATGCTCTGACATCACCATCTATAACATGACGAGCCGTGGAGAGTAGGTTACTCCGCCGCTGGAGAATTGAGCTTCTCCCAATCTAACTCCATGGTCCACATACATCATCAGAGAATTGGGCTTCTCCCAATCTAACCCCAAGATGGCCACACACCCTAGTCTAGGCGCAACACAAATCAAACCACCATGAGGGATCTCCACCTCTAACCTCCATGCAATGTGCACCTAGACTAAAATGCACAACACACACACTCGCACTAGTCTATACCAAAAAACAAAGTACAACCAGCATGAGGGAGCTCCACCTCTAACCTCCATGCAATGCTTGGTCTAGACTTAGAACAAAACAACTCAAAGTCGAGTGACACACTAAACCACTACCCGGCATAAGAGAGAGTTTTACTCAAATCTCTATGCAACCCTAGCTACACTACATGCTATGCAACTACTAAACAATGCATGCATGTAATCTAACAATTTAACAATACAATGCATGACATGATATGCTTAATTACAACTATAACATGCAACATAGATAAACACCCAAGTATGGGTTCAAGCTCATGAACTACCAACTCCCATACACACACACAAACCGCAAATGTGGTTCACGGCTAAAGCTCTCCAACCTGCACACACACGATAAGCACACACAATAAAAAATACACACTCAGGGAACCCACCTAGGTCTTCACAAGCCGCACAACACCTCCAAAAGTAAAATACTTAAGGGTTACACCAAAACGATTAAAAAGAGGCTAAAGGCCAAGAGGGAAAAGGAAACCTATAAACTAAGATCTAAAACCTTACCACCTCTCCTACCACAGAAAAACAGATCCTAGGCCAAGAATCAACACACGGAAAGGCCTCCTACACTCTCCTCGCTCACTTAGAAAATTTTATCGGTTTTGGCAATTTTCTCTCTCAAGAACAAACCACAAGATCAACTGAGAGAGAAGGCACAAAGGGGTTTTGGACTTCTAAAACTCATCCTAAGGGTCCTATTTATAGCCAAGGTTTGGAACACTTGACATGTGTAGTTCCACTTGTCACCAAAATACACTCCAAATGCATGCAAGTAAGTACACTAAATGAACTCATTTACGTTCCATCTTTTAGAAGATAAACCACCTTTACATTTAGGTTACGTGTACCAAACTTTAGCACCAAACTTGATTTCCAAGTGTGGTTTCAACCTCATCACTTTTAGCTTCAAAGTGGCCTTTAAGCTCAACACATATGAATCCTACTCCTTAGGTTTGTCTGCCCTGCTAATGTAGACCACAGTATGTAGAAGAAGAGCCACTGCATGGAATTTTTCGTTCCTGACATGTTTCCATGAACCTTCTTCCTCCTTAACCAAACCACAAAAATGGCCCATTTTGACACCTTTGGGTCTTCAATCTTCAAATCTGTTTTCCTTGTGCACCATCTGAATCCAATACTTCCCTTGGGTCCTAAATGAAGCTTATATGTGGTGGATTTCATCTACAAAAGCCTTACTTCAGCCCATAGCTCCCATTACCAAATGTAGCCCATTTTGGGAACAAATGGTATCTCAATGTCCTCTTGCTCCCTAGATGTCTTTTACTCATGATTTTTTCACCATAAAATCTCTTTATTTATTCCACAACATGTCCAAAATTGAAGGAATTTTTCCCCTCCACGTGGCATGCTCCTATTGGTTGACCGGATGGGTAATGTGGACCAATGGGGTTCATTCTCTCTCATTTGACATTGGTTGACTTTGACTTCTGAGTTGACCATCTTCAAAGTTGAGGAAATGTAGAAAAAAAAATCCTTTGAACTCCTTTCTCATGTTTTCACAACTCAATTTGGCTTCCTTTGCCCTTAGCTAGCTCATTTCAACCATATCAGCCAAAACAGCCTCCCTTTGGACCATCTTTACTTTGGCCTGTTCCAACTTCATTTTGATTCGACCAAACATATTATTTTATCTCCTAATTATGATTGAGATAAAGTCTTACTTGATTTGCATACCTTGGAATTTCACCATGCTCGACCTTGGCCGTTTCGAAGCTTCGGTTATGTCTCCTCGACCAATTCTTGTTTCTACTCGACCATTCTTCCAAATGATCGGTCGAACCTCTATTCATGTCTTCTAATAGCTCTCCATCCAAGTATTGCTTGATCTGAGTCATGTTGATTTCATACCCTACACTGGGGGTATTACATTGGGTCTTTTGTTCAGGTATGGATAGGTTCCTTTCCGGTCTAGGTTTTTCGGATCCTAAATATTTGGACATAAATAAATTTTAAATTTTTTTTGGTTTGGATTCTGGTCGATTCATTTGAGGTATGGATCCATAATTCAAATACACATAGTTTTTGGATACATAACGGGTCTGAATTGGTTTGAGATCTTAGGACTCGAAAAAGACTCGAAGTATCCAAAACCCAAAAATACAAAAAAAAAACACAAAAATACTAAAACACACAAACAAATACGTGAAAAATATTCAAATGCCCAAAAAAACATAAAAGTTTACCATTATATTTGACATGAGGAACCGAACATACCTAAATACATTCCTAATACCCAAAACATATTTTTAAAAGTATTACCCGAAACTCTAAACTAGTTTGAAACATGGATCCAAAACTTAAAAAAAGTATGTGTAATATCGAAAGCACATTGAAAATACTGAATACATATCTGAAATAACCAAATATACTTAATATACAAAAAAAAAATTCAGGTACTTTGTATACCCGACTGAGTCTCGGGTAGGACCCGAAATCGAACTGAGATCGCAGATCAACAAAAAAAATCAAATATCTACTTTGCCCTATGCTCGGACCCAAACCATATTTATATTTGCAGGTTGATTTTGGTTTGGTTTTTAGGATCCGGTAAAATATCCAAACCTAATAAAAAGTTATATAAGAGTGTCAATATACAAAATCTTAAAAAAGCTAATGCACAAATGTCTTTCTTCCATAAAATCACTTTGTAACATAATAATACACACCAGTTCCAAAATATTAATTAACAAACTTTGTTTACAATCTAAAGTAAAACCTGCATCCAAAAATCCGGACTTTTGAAGTGCGGGTCAAAATCTAGTAATTCCATTAAATAGCTTCATCAAGTTCTAAGCGTAATTATGTGTCAAAAGACTAAGGCTAAAACTATTGACGCCCATAAGCGAGATTATTCGTGATATCAAACAAAGTCTTCTATTGAAAGTTTAGACAAAGAGTATCTAATATATAAAGAGATGTCCAACTCTAATTAGTACGAAGCTTTTTGGGAAGGAATCCAAAAAGCAAATCCATGCGGGCTTGCCAATTAGGCTTAAAGTGGACAATATCCTACTAATTGGACAATAAAAAGTTGGACATGAACTTTCACAATCCCAACCACTGGTATCAGAGCGGTTGACGAGAAATTTTCAAGAAGACCAAAATACCCCTCGAGATATGAATTGGACGTATGTGGCAGAGATCAAGTCAGAAGATCCTGGAAGTTTAGTTGAGCGATACAAGATGAATGTGGTCCTTAGTTTGAGGGGGACAATTTGAGATATCAAACAAAGTCCCACATTTGAAATTTAGACAAAAGATGTCTAATATATAAAGAGATGTCCAACTCTAATTAGTAAGAGGCCTTTTGGGAAGGAATCCAAAAAGTAAATCCATGTGGACTTGCCTACTAGGCTCAAAGTGGACAATATTGCACTAATCAGACAATAAGAAGTTGGACATGGACTTTCACAATCCCAACAATTCATTCCTTTTTAAGATAAAGATTACGACATTATTAGTTTCACAATCAATTATTACATTGATGAACACACTACGTTAGGGTTAAGGTCAATTTGGCTTATCGTTTAGCTAACTAGAGTTTAAACGCATTATAACAACCTGCCCCGCAAGACCCAGACTGTCTCTGCAGAGCACCAACCCTAACCCCTCACTTATGATCCTTCATTGACAGTAAGTTCAGAAGACGAATTCAAGGTCGAATTCTTTATTAGTGGGAAGAATTGCAACGACCATTTCTGGCCCATGTATGAACCGAAATTCGCACTGTTGATTTCCTTTGAATTAGGAACGCAGGGTAAACCCTAGTTTTCCAGAGGTCCCGGATATCTGCTAAGCCACACACCAATCAACTAAAATCGCGAGTGGGCCTTTAGCCGAGTTTTGGACCTCATCGGGCCATTTTTTGACTTAGGCGTTTTTAAGATTTTAACGAAAGAGCATTCCTAAGACGACGTCGTTTGAGAGTTAGGATCTTTACTATAGGGTGTGTGACTCCATGTGTTTAGTTAACTTTTACCATCTCATACTATCGACCTGATCCTTTCTCGAGAAGACGAGTCCTTTCGGTAAAGTTTCAATGTCAATCTCGATCAAGATGGAACAAAGATAAGTTCGATCAAGTTTCGAACGAGGGAGTTAACGAGAACGAGTTGAAAATAAATTGATTTATCCAACTCCCTGAACGGGAAGGTTGGATTGCTTGTGCAACCTAACTCGCCCATTCGGTAAGTTGGACTGGTCCAACTCGCCGAATGGGAGACTTGGTCAGCCTGCATTGGCCAACTCGCCTGTTTGGCGAGTTGTCCGTTCTTGTGGTTTGATTTGCCCGTTCGACAAGCTGAACGTCTTGCTCGGCCAACTTCTCCGTCTAGGGAGTTGGATGATCGAGTCTTATAGTCGTTTCATCGTATCTCCATTCGGGGATACGTTTACCTGAGGTCTTAAGACAAACTCTTCCTGATGGCTCATTTATGCAGACCGTTCCTTTTTGGTCGGCCGGTATTTGACCTTGATTTTTCATGTTCCTATGTCCCAAGATATTATCTCTTTCTTTCTGAAAGGGCACATTTTCCCGGTAGGTTTCTGACGTTGATTTTGTCGTAAGCAATTTTGACCCTAACAGTTACCCCCCAGCTTGTCAGAACTGTGATGTTCTTGCGAGCGTTTTTCAGGCATATTAGATGATTTAGGCGGAATCCAATGTCTGAAGCCTAGAGGTCAAATAGTGAATCCTTTCTTCTATAAGTATGTGGAGTGGGTTTACAAATTCTTCACTTTCACATTTCCACAAATTTTTTCAAGAATCAAAAGATTTCCTCCACATTTTCCTTCCTTTGGTAAAAAGAAAGTTATGTCTTCGCGAAGAAAGGTTTCCTCAAAGTCTCGTAACGACTGTTGTGTCCCTGATGGTTCCAGCTCGCAGCGCAATGATGTTGTGCCAAAGGTGGAATTCTCGGCTCACTTTGTTGATTCTGAAGAAGCCGAGGCGTACTGGGCGGCCACGAGAGAAGTGAAACCTCACAGACCTGGTATGTGGGCCTTGCCTCCGTTTCAAGCCAACCCTGTAGAGGGTTGTCCCAATAGAAGCTGTCCGAACCGTCTTGCTACCATTTGGAGCCATTACTGAGTTCCTGAATCAGTCGACTTTCGTCTTTCGGAGGCTGGAGAGGTCGCTGAGTTTCCGCCCGAAGTTTACTTTACGTGTTATGAGGTGTACCTGACGTAGTGCCATTTGTGGTTTCCTATTCCCAAGATCATAGTGCGACGTCTCGACTGTTCCAAGATATCTATTAGTCAAATAAACCCATGTGATTTGCAGTGTATTGTCGGGATTCTTGTGCTGAGTTATGAATTGGGTATGACCCTTGATGCCAGCCATCTCGACGCTTTGCTTAAACTAGTCGGGAAGTCGTCCATAATTCAGTTGATGCCTCGGTCAGGGATGATAAGAAGGGAATTCGTGTCGAACTACCATTAATGGTGGAAGCACTTCTTTTTCGTCGGCGTTCACGATGCTTCTGTAGAAGCAAATGGCCTCTCCATCTACAGGATTAGATTGGGTCTGAAAGGTATCTTTGCTCAAGTGTCGCCACCTATCTCTCTTTTTTGTTACGGTGACGTTTGATCTCTAATATATTTTGTTTTTATTTTTAGAGACTAATATTTTTCCTCTGAATCCGGAAGGTCTAGATAGCATCTGATAATTGCTTTGCGGTTGCTCGTGTTTTTGGGTGACGTTTAACTTGAAAAGGGTTTATTGTGCTGTTTCTCTCCACCGTTCTCGGCACCAGCCATAACTGCCGGTAGAGGAAGGGTCGGAGGCGACCAAGGATGGATTTGTTTCATGCGCGGTTGCACGAGAGAGGAAAGACCGAAGACTCGAAAGAACAAACACATCGTCCTCGAGGATGGAGAGGCTAACGTGCGGTGATCCTCCAACAATATACTACAAGATTAATTAAATAGTCAAGTAGGGGAGAGTAGTGGCGATCAGGATGATTTCAATGAGCTTCTTGGTTTTGACTATCTTTTGTGCGTAGGTGGGTCTAGCGAGACCCCGGAGTTTACCCAGGCAACAAGGATGGTCAACGGGGTAAGTTCTTATTATTCTCTTTCGAGGACGAACTTTTTTCTTGACTACGAGATATTTTGCAAGGTCTCCTTATGATGAACCGAACACTTGACCCTAGCTGCCAGGAGTCACGCATGGCTCATCTCACGGCTGAGCCAGTCAACAATGAGGAGACATGCTTTTAGGATCTTGTATCTTTTTGACATCATGCCGTGATACGTTAGAGACCAGTGTGCTAGGTTTAGGGCAAGATCTAGGTTTACTTTCGGTTTAAAGCTTTACGATGACTAATCAGCTCTTGTTTTCCATGTTTCGATGTTAACCTGATTTTGTTCCGGCTTAAAGTCCTAGATAGGTTCTTGGCTTATATGACTTGTCTGGTAGGATTCGAGCATCTCTTCGGGAACAATTTTTAAGTCGCCCAAAAGTGCTGACCAAAATTTCGGATTTCCTTTAAAGTGCGCTGTTTATCCTAGTCCAATGTGAGAGGATCTGTCCTTAGGATGGACCTGGGTGCGTTTGTTTAAGACGTCTAAAGTGCTCGGCGGGGCCAATTGTCGAGTGTTATGTAGTTGCGAATGGACTGGGGGTGTGTTCTCAAAAATTCCGACAACGTCTCGCCTATTTTTTTCAAAAACTTATTTTGCGTAAGTAGTGCTTTGAGTATATGGGACCATGGTCTCGTGCTTCGGTCGGGAACTGCAGTTGATGATTCGACCAGACAGTGTGGAGTTGATCTGTTTCGAGGCAGAACGATTTTTCGCGAGTTTCCGTTTCGGGATGGTGCGATAATCATTTTGCTAGTATATGGATGTATAACATAGTGTTTCCTTGCGAGATGATAGATAATTTACGAAATTATAAAGATGTCGTTATTGCCGTTTTTTTGAAAATTTTGAGTACAATTCAAAAATTGTATATCTGAATGTGCAAATATACAACTATTAGTATATGTACCCACTCCCCCCCCCCTTTTTAGAGAGGGGAATAGCTGAACTCATCTTTTGACAAGCTGCTTACGTACCTCTTTTGAGGATCAAGCATCTCGTAGTTCTGCTTTTTTGGGCGAGTTTGTTTACTCGGTCTTTGTGTTTGTGTCGACTGTGTCAGTTGCTGGGTTGACGTCTTTCGTTGGACTTGTCTTCTTTGATGGGCTTGATGCGTTGGGCACTGGAACTGCTTGTTCGCTGGCTGTTGCTAGAATCGACGGTTCTGGGTCATCCTTGCCCGAAGTACTTTCGCACCCGGGCTGTCTTCGGGCGCTTGGTCTTTGTCGTCGGGGTGTTCGTGATTTTTCTTAGCTTGAGCTCGGCTAGGAAGCAGCATCTCGACTGCTTCTGGCAACCCCAAATCACGGGAATCCCGTTATGAGTTGGGAACTTAACGCCTTAGTAATAAATCGATGGGACTGCCTTCATGTCGTTTAGCCAAGGCGTGCCCCTGATTACATTGTAGATGGTGGGGTGGTCGATGACCGCAAAATCAAAGATCTTGGTGACTTCTTTTGCCGCAACGGGTAATTTGATAAATCTGAGGGTCATTGATGTCGTGCCAGAGAAACTTGTTAGCGGCTTAGGTGATGGTACAACTTCGCCTAACTCGATGTTCATCCTTTTGAGAGTGTCACGAAAGATGACGTTAACCGTGCTTCCGGTGTCGATGAGAACCCTAGCGACCTCGAGATATCTTATCACAAGATCGATTACGAGTGGATCAGAATGTGGTTGATCGATTCCTATGGCATCTTCTTCGTCGAAAGTGATTGCTCCTTTCGAAGTGTCATTGATCATGGACCAGATTGGTGAATTCGCGCTTGTCTCGGCCTTGCGCTGATAAGCTTTGATGGCCATGACGGTGTTGCTGCAGAAATGTGATCCGCCAATGATCATGTTTACCCTACGACGATTGCTGCGTTGCCCTTCTCGTTCTGCCTTCTTCCGCGCTTTTCTCCTGATTGGTCCCCTTGGGAAGGTTTCTATGTTTGAGGGGTCATGTCATTTTTGGGTGGTGATCTGAATTGCGGATGAGATCTTTCACGCTGGAGACTTCGGAGAGTTCTCCGGAAAGCAACTTTGCGGCCAAACTCGAGCCAAGAACTTTGCAGTTATTGGTCGAGTGTCCGCGCTTGGTGAAAGTAGCAGAAGGCGTTTTCGCCGTAATTTGGATTTTGGGTCCACATATTACCCGTCGTCCGTCTTTGCTCCGGTCTGGATTTTATAGCGTAGCTATGCGCTCCTTGCATTTCTTTGTCTCCGTGCTGGACAAGACCTTTGTCTCTTCTTCGTTGATGATGTAATCTGTGGCTTTGTGAAGAGCGTCCTGGATTTTACGCGACTTTTCCAAAGGTATCCACTTTCTGAACTTCGACTTGAACCAGAGCATTTTTTGAAGTGCTTCTATCCCGATTTGGTCGCTTATCCCGCTGACTCTAGCCATAACGGTTTTGAATCGTTTTATGAAGTCGCGGAGAGTTTCGTCCTCTCCCTGGGACAAGCTCTAGAGGTCCACGTCAGAGGTTTCTCGGTCTATGAACATCGAGTATTGTTTGAGGAATTCTGAGGCGAGTTGGCGGAAGCTTCCGATTGAGTTTCGTCTGAGGCGAGAGAACCATTCTAGCGCTGCTCCGTGGAGGTTCTCTACGAAGAGGCGGCATTCACCAGCGTCTCTCTCGTTTTCCTTGAACCTGGCTCTACCCATAGTAACCTGAAAATCCTGTAGGTGTGCCTTAGCATCAGTAGTTCCGTAGTATGGCATCACTTTGACCTTACCAGGATCTGAAACCTAGTTTTGGCGATACGAGTAGGAAGGGTGTTTTACGAGCCTCTTCAAGCAGCAGATCGATCTCCAGTGCGGCGCTATTACCGTGGTGGATCTGGAACTTCACCCCCTGACTTCGGCCACCGTTTTCATTAGATCATCGCGGAGATCGTGAATTTTAGAACTCTTGCTAGCAGATTTCCGATTTTGTCGGCGTTTCCTGCTAGTGCTCCGAGTTTTCTCCTCGGACGGTTCTTCATGTTCTTTCCAGAAGATAGCTTCTTCTTATCCGTTCATAGGGTTTTCAAACTTGAATTCGTCCTGAGCTGCTTGACTCCTTGTGCGGCGCAGATGTATGTCTGCGTCTTCGTCCGTAGGTTCGGACTGGCTGCTAGATTCTACGTCGACACGTTTGACTTCTCTTCCTTCTTTATCTTCCTCACTAGGAGGAAGATCTCCTGAGTTTTTTCGTGTTGGCACGGGGGTCACTTCGTCAGGGTTTTGTCCAGACGGTTTTCCTTGGGAGTTATCGGACCAGTCCAAAGGTGTTGCGAAGTCCAGTCTTCTTCTGCTGATTCGGGTTGTTCCACGCGGAAAAATAGCCATGTTCCTTGCTGTGAGGGTTTCAACGTGTTTACCAATGGAGTTCATGACCTTATCCCTTTCTGCCGACTTCTTCCCAAAAGTCTAGAACATCTTCTTTACCTCCTCGAACGCTGAGGTGTTTGCGTCGGCATTGACCGCAATGATGTTCGTCGCTGGAGTGTTTTCAATGTCTTCATCGCCAACGTAGTCATCACGAGGCTGTTGGTTGTTGAGATCTGACATGCTTTGATTGAGCGTTGATGGCTGAGAGTTAGATTGATCTGTACCCCCCTTCCTTCTAGCGCAAAACTATGGGAACCAAAATTCGTACCTGTCGATTTCCGTTGAATTAGGAACGCATGGTTAACCCTAGTTTCTTGTATGTCTCGGATATCTGCTAAACCACACACCAATCAGTCAGAATACGAAGTAAATATCAAAAAGTAAAGTAAGAATCGAAAAGAGAGCAAATAGATGTCTTATTCTGAATTTCCTTATGAGCGTTTACAACTGGATAGGAGTCTTGCCTATGAGGGCTGTCGGCGAGATCCTTAGTTTTAACAACATAAGACTGCAAACCCTAGTTGAGTGCAGTTCGAATAACAAAAAACGGAAAGTTGCCTAAATTCTTAAAGTGCTAAGCTATGTTTGCTCTGAATGGAGATTTTCATGTATCTTGCATTATCACCCTCGAATTCCTTATATACTCCTCTAGAGGCGGTTTGCTCTTTCCCCTTCTGCCCTTGATCAAATTTATCGCTTCGCGGAAATATTCCTATTTTCCTCGATCTTCATGATTATCTTTGGTAACTTAACATTTATCCTCTGATCTTGACATTTATCTTTCGAACCTAACGTTTATCCCTTTCTGCAAAATAAAAGATAAACCGTCACAAAGTTTGGGCCCGATTTTGAATAAAATTGCCAGTGGGCCTTTAGCCAAGTTTTAGACCTCATCGGGCCGTTTTTTGACTTATGCAATTTGACGATTATAGCAAAAGAGCATTCCTAAGAAGATATCGTTCGAGAGTTATGATCTTTTGTATGGGGCGTGTGACTCCATTTGTTTAGTTAACTAGTACCGTCTCATACGATCGACCCGATCCTTTCTCGAGAAGACAAGTTCTTTCAGTAAAGTTTCAATATCAATCCTGATCGAGATGGAACAAAGATAAGTTCGATCAAGTTTCGAAAGAGGGAGTTAACGAGGAAAAGGTGAAAATGAATTGATTGATCCAACTCTTTGAACGACCAAGTCGAATTACATGTGTTACATAACTCGCACATTCGGCGAGTTAGGCTTGTCCAACTCGCCGAACGGGGAGTTGGTCGTCTTGATCCGTCCTACTCGCCTGTTCAGCGATTTGGGCTTGTCCAACTCTTCGAACGGGCGAGTTGGTCGTGCCATGCTGTCCAACTTGCCCGTTCAGCAAGTTTCACTGGTCCAACTCGCCGAACGGGCAACTTGGTCGGTCCATGTCGTGCTAGTTGGTCAATATGTGCCGTCCAACTCGCCCGTTTGACGAGTTGGTCATGGTGTGCCGACCAACTCGCCGACGTCGGCCCATGCCGTGCGAGTTGGTCGTGCTGTGCCGTCCAACTTGCCCGTTCGGCGAGTTGGTCGTGCTGTTCCGTCCAACTCGCTCGTTTGGCGAGTTGGCGTGTTGTGCCGTCCAACTCACCCGTTCAGTGAGTTAGTCGTGCTGTTTTGTCCAACTCGCCCGTTGGTGCGGCCTGGATAGGCTTGTTCTCCACGGATAACTTGAAGGGGATTGATAGAGGGTTGATCTAGAGGCTACTAGTACTCGGATCTGTTGATGAAATTGTCTCCTTGGCGATGGGGATTCCTCAGAGATGTGTTGCTACTCAATGACACATGATTACCCTGTATTTTCGTTGATGGATCACAAGGAATTCATTCCTTTAGATGAAGATCAATGTTCCTTTAGCTGAACAGAGAAAGCAGTAGAACTAGGCAAGCAAAGTGCTAAAAAGTTTTCGAGTTTATTGAATGATTTGCAAGCTCCTTGCGGCGCTTGTTAAATAGAAAACAAAGTCTAACCCTAAACATAAACCAAGTTGGTTTAGTCTAAACTTATTCCTAATTGGTTTACTAACCCTAAACCGAATTGCAATTGGTTTAATCTGAATCGAAAATCCTAAATCTAATTGTCTTTGGTTTGCTGGTTCAAATTAAGTACAAATTGAAATCACATTATACCAACATGCTGGTTTATCTTCAGTCTTCATTGATTCCTCCTCTTGTCTCACGTGCTCAAACAGAACTAGTAGAGCTTGTCTCTGAGCTTTGGTCTTTGATCTTGTAATCGGTTCAGTTGAGAAGAACAAATCATCCTGATCTGCATTCTGGTCCATCTCCTCTTCTCCACTCATCCAGTCGGCTACATAAGGATCTACTTGCTCCAGCTCGTCCATCAGCTTCTGTATCTCTCCCTGGTAAGGCTCCTCCTCTGGTTCTTTGGTTTCTTGGCAGTTGGTTTGGCTTTAGGTTGCATTTGATCCAATGGTGGTCGCACCATCCCCTCCTCCTTTAAAAGGATTTGACCTCAAATCTGATTCATCTGCAACAAAAGGGATCAAGTCAGAAACATTGAATGTTGAGCTAATGGTGTACTTACCTTGGAGATCAATCTGGTAAGCATTGTTGTTGATCCTCTTGAGTACTTTGAATGGACCGTCTGTCCTTGGCATCATCTTGGACTTCCTCTCATTAGGAAACCTTTCCTTCCTGAGGTGGATCCACACGAGATCACCTGGTTCTAGCACCAATTCTCTCATGCCTTTGTTTTTCTTTCTTGCATACACTTTGGTGTGGTCCTCTATGTTCCTCCTGACCTGTTCATGCAAAGATCTAAAATACTCGGCCTTCTTCTGACCATCAAGGTTAGTCTGTTCTTTCAAAGGTAAAGCAAACAAGTTTAATGGAGACAATGGATTGAATCCATAGACAGCTTGAAAAGGAGTGAGCTTAGTGGCTGAATGCATTGACCTATTGTATGCAAACTCTACATGCAGCATACAATCTTCCCAAGTCCTAATGTTCTTTTTGATGATAACACGCAAGAGAGTAGACAAGGTCCTATTGACAGTCTCAGTTTTCCCATCAGTTTGTGGATGACAAGTGGTTGAAAAATAGTAATCTAGTTCCTAATTTTCCCCACAAGATTTTCTAGAAATAGCTATGGAACTTAGAGTCCCTAACAGAAACTATGGTCCTGGGCATTCCATGCAATCTAACAACTTCCCTAAAGAATAGATCAGCCACTAAGGATGCATCATCAGTCTTATGGCAAGGTATGAAATGTGCCATCTTAGAAAACCTATCAACCACCACAAAGATGCTATCTCTACCCTTTCTAGTTCTACGCAATCCCAAAACAAAGTCCATAGAGATATCAACCCAAGGTTCAGTAGGAATAGGGAGTGGAGTATACAAACCTGTTGGTTACACCTTGGACTTGGCCTGCTTGCACACGACACACCTTGAGCACACCTTCTCCACTTCTTTCTTCATGTTAGGCCAGTAGAAGTGTTCCTGCAAGGTAGACAGTGTCTTGGCTACGCCAAAGTGTCCCATCAACCCTCCTCCATGAGCTTCCCTAACATATAGTTCCCTCAAATAACCACAAGGTACACACAAGCGGTTATCATAGAAAAGAAAACCTTTCACTTGATAAAACTTTCCATTAGCATGTTTCTCAGTGTTTCTAAAAGCTTCTTGAAACTCTGGATCATCAGCTAACAAGAATTAAGATGTTCAAATCCCAAAAGCTTTGTTTTCATAGAAGATACTAGAACATACCTTCTTCAGAGTGCATCAGCTACTACATTCTCCTTACCTTGCTTGTACTGGATGATATAAGGGAATGTCTCAATGAACTCAACCCACCTAGCGTGCCTCTTGTTCAGTTTCTGTTGGCCTTTGAGATGCTTAAGAGATTCATGATCTGTATGGATCACAAACTCCTTAGGCCAAAGGTAGTGCTGCCACGTCTGAAGGGCTCTCACCAAGGCATACAGCTCCTTGTCATAGGTTGGGTAGTTCAATGAGGCGCCTCCAAGCTTCTCACTGAAGTAAGCTATATGCCTCCTTTCTTGCATCCGCACGGCTCCAATTCCCACTCCAGATGCATCACATTCTATCTCAAAAGTTTTAAGAATGTCAGAGAGTACAAGTAAAGGAGCACTAGTTAACTTCCCTTTCAGCAATTGGAATGCTTCTTCCTGAGCTTGTCCCCAAGCGAATCCCACACTCTTCTTGATGACTTCAGTGAATGGGGCAGCAATGGTAATGAAGTCTTTCACAAACCTCTTGTAGAAGCCAGCAAGTCCATGAAAACTTCTGACTTCTCTAATGGTTTTAGGAGTCGGCCACTCCTTGATAGCCTTCACCTTCTCCTCATCAACCTGTATGCCCTGTGATGTAACAACAAAACCTAGAAAGACAAGTTTATCTGTTCCAAAGAATCACTTCTTGTAGTTAGCATACATATTCTCTTTCCTAAGCACATCTAGGACCTGTTTCAAGTGCTCAACATGCTCTTTCATGGTCTTACTATAAATCAGAATATCATCAAAGTATACAACCACAAATCGTCCTATAAGAGCTCTCAAGACATGGTTCATCACCCTCATGAAAGTGCTAGGTGCATTAGTAAGACCAAATGGCATGACAAGCCACTCATACAATCCTAACTTAGTCTTAAAAGCAGTTTTCCACTCATCTCCTTCTTTCATTCTAATATGGTGGTAACCACTCTTTAAATCAACCTTAGAAAAGACACATGAACCATGTAACTCATCTAACATATCATCTAAGCGAGGGATTGGATGTCTATACTTAACTGTGATGTTGTTGATGGCTCGGCAATCCACACACATGCGCCAGCTTCCATCCTTCTTGGGTACCAATAGAACAGGTACATCACAAGGACTCATGCTCTCTCTGATGTGGCCTTTCTCCAAGAGATCATTGACTTGTTTCTGGAGATCCTTGGTCTCAACAGGATTGGTCTTGTATGCTAGACGGTTTGGGAGTGAGGCTCCGGGTACAAAGTCAATTTGATGCTCAATGCCTCTGATGGGTGGCAAACCAATTGGATTATCTTCTAGAAAGATATCCCTATACTCCTGCAAAAGACTCTCAATCTCTTTTGGAATAATTAGTTAATGGTTAGCCACGGTGGTTAGTAACTCTTTAAACAAAACAAGGATCATGGGTTGTTGAGTGTTCAATGCCTCCTTGATCTCTTTAGAAGAAGCAAAAAGGTTATGAGTACTTACCTTGGTCGTGTCCTCCTTGAGTGAAGCTGGAACCGTGGCCTTAGCTTCTTCTCTTCTCAGCTTAAGTTTCACCTGATCTTAATGCACTTCTTGTGGAGTCAATGGCACCAGGGTGATGTGTTTTTCCTTGTGAACAAAGGAATGCCTATTCGTGTAGCCATCATGGACTGCCCTCTTGCCATATTGCCATGGGCGGCCCAGCAAGATGTGACTAGCCTCCATAGCCAGAACATCACAAGTGATCTCATCCTGGTATCTCCCAATGGTCAGGGGCACCATCACTTGTTTAGTCACACGCATTTCACCTTCTTCAATTAGCCACTGGAGTGTGTATGGCTTTGGGTGATTGCGGACAGTAAGGTTCAGCTTGTTCACCAGTGTCTCACTTGCCACGTTTGTGCAGCTTCCTCCATCAATGATCAAGCTACACACCTTGTCTAGGACTAAATATCTGGTGTGAAACAAGTTCTCTCTCTGTTCATGTTCTTTCGCCTTTGGTTGAACACTGAGAGTTCTCCTGGTGACTAGTAGTTCTCCTTTGACAGGGTAGTCCGCATCCTCCTCAGATAGTTCCTCTTCATCCTCTGAAACTACATCTCCATTCTCGAGCATGATCATGATCTTCTTTTTGGTACACTCATTAGCATAGTGTCCAAAGCAATGACATTTAAAGCACTTGACATTTCGGGACCTAGTAGGTGTTGCTGGTCCTTTGCCCTTGTCATCACGTGTGGAACCTACTGCTGAGGTTCCTTCTTTTGGCTTACCAAAGGACTTGTCATCCTTTGAGTAGGCTGGTTTTGAAGCAGACCCTAATTGAGACTTGGTGGTGCTTCTCCTTTTGTTTTGTTGCTCAATCAGAATGGCTTTGTGCAACAACTCGTCCATGTCCTCATAGTCTTGTAGCTCCAGCCTATCTTGGATATCTCTGTTGAGTCCTCCTTGGAACCTAGCCTTGGTTGCTTCAGCATCCTCAACCACTTCAGCCTTCATGATGAGTGTCTCCAACTCTTGGTGATAGTCCTCTACACTCTTTGTCCGTTGAGAAAGTCTTCTCAATCTCTGGTGAAGGTCTCGGCCATAGTGAGCAGAAACAAACCTTGTCTTCATCAGGGTTTTCATCTCAAACCAAGAAGTGATTTGGGGTTCTCCATTGTGCCTCCTTTTTGTTGCAATTTGCTCCCACCAGTTTATAGCATAACCACAGAATTTATTGGCTGCTAACTTGACCTTCCTCTCCTCAGTGTAGTGTTGGCAACTGAAGACTAACTCGATCTTCTTGTCCTATTCCAAGTAGGCGTCTGGATCATTCTTGCCATGGAATGGTGGTATCCTCAACTTGAGGCTGCCAAGGTTGTCATCAGCCTGCACCCGTCTGTTGTGGTGCCTAGGTCGTTGTCCATCCAGTGAGTCTCCTTCACTCTCTTCTGCGGACTCAAGTTGTTCTTCTTCTTCTTCCACGGCACGAGCTCCTCTCCTTGGTCTCATCCTAGCTCGTCCAGCACCTACACCTGCAGCATGATCATTACCAGGTAAGTCAATGTTAGCTTGGTTAACTCTATCCATTCTCCTGGTTATCTCAGCTATCATAGCTTCAAACTGCAGTTGATCAAGCCGGATTTGTGGGGCAACAGGTTCACCCACGTCCTCTCTATCTCTCCTTTCAGCCATAGTAACCTGAAAAAAAGTTAGAAAGCAAATAGCAAACAAGTCTCTCTCTCTCACACACTCGGTTTTACTTGCCAAGTCTCTGCCTTTCTCACGAGTCCAGTTAAGATTCAAAGTTCTTTCACCTAAGCTCTAGAACTTTATCCCAAGTGAGTTAGATAGACAAATTGAAAGAGTTTAGTTGCCAATCCGCTTTACCACCCCAGCTGGATTTCTCCTCAGCTCTTTGTTCTTTTTTTTTTATTTGGCCGATCTTTTTCTGTTTTTAGATCTTAGACCACTTTTCTTTTGATTTTTTTTCAGGGGTTGGCCGGATCAGCTTACAATAGATAGAAAGAGAAGAAAGTGTTTGATGGAATGATAGATCTGAGTAGACAAATACGAACCCTAACCTTCAGGTGGCTTTGATACCACTTGGTTCGGCCTGGATAGGCTTGTTCTCCACGGATCACTTGAAGGGAATTGATAGAGGGTTGATCTAGAGGCTACTAGCACTCGGATCTGTTGATAAACTTGTCTCCTTGGCGATGGGGATGCCTCAGAGATGTGTTGCTACTCAATGACAGGGGATTATCATGTATTGTCGTTGATGGATCACAAGGAATTCCTTCCTTTAGATGAAGATCAATGTTCCTTTAGCTGAACGGAGAAAGCAGTAGTACTAGGCAAGCAAAGTGCTAAAAAGTTTTCGAGTTTATTGAATGATTTGCAAGCTCCTTGCGGCGCTTGTTAAATAGAAAACAAAGTCTAACCCTAAACATAAACCAAGTTGGTTTAGTCTAAACTTATTCCTAATTGGTTTACTAACCCTAAACCGAATTGCAATTGGTTTAATCTGAATCGAAAATCCTAAATCTAATTGTCTTTGGTTTGCTGGTTCAAATTAAGTACAAATTGAAATCACATTAAACCAACATGCTGGTTTATCTTCAGTCTTGATTGATTCCTCCTCTTGTCTCACGTGCTCAAACAGAACTAGTAGAGCTTGTCTTTGAGCTTTGGTCTTTGATCTTGTAATCGGTTCAGTTGAGAAGAACAAATCATCCTGATCTGCATTCTGGTCCATCTCCTCTTCTCCACTCATCCAGTCGGCTACATAAGGATCTACTTGCTCCAGCTCGTCCATCGGCTTCTGTATCTCTCCCTGGTAAGGCTTCTCCTCTGGTTCTTTGGTTTCTTGGCAGTTGGTTTGGCTTGAGGTTGCATTTGATCCAATGTTCGTCGCACCACCCGTTCTGCGAGTTTGTCGTGCTGTGCAATCCAACTCGCCCATTCGGAGAGTTTGTCATGATGTACCGTCCAACTCACCCGTTCGGCAACTTTGTCGGCATGCACTGGCCAACTCTCTGAACGGGCGAGTTGGTCGGTTCTTGTGGTTTGATTTTCATGTTCGACGAGCTGGACGTCTTGCTCGGCTAGCTTCTCCATCTAAGCAGTTCGATAATCAAGTCCTTTAGTCGTTTCGTCGTATTGCCATTCGGGGATACGTTTACCCAAGGTCTTAAGACAAACTCTTCCAACTGGCTCATTTATGCAAACAGTTCCTTTGTGGTCGGCCAAGATTTGACTTCGATTTTTCCCGTTCCCTTTGTTCCGAGATATTATCTCTTTCTTTCTCAAAGGGCGCATTTTCCAGGTAGGTTTCTGACATTGATTCCGTCGTAACCGATTTTGACCCCAACAGCCCTGTAAATTTGGCCCAACAAGATTCATGCATATTGCAGGATACCTAGGTGAGTTCATATTTAAATAGTCTTGCCTCATTATTTTATTCACAAAAAGAACCTATGCGTCAAAACTCTGTAAAGATTGAGTCATCGAGTAGATCTGAGATCGTCCAGCCCCAGCCGTCACTCCCTAAGCCGAGATCGGACATCTCACCGACATCATTCGTTCAAGGTATTTCCAGAAACCACCTTTTCTGATTTGGTTTTGTATGGTCGTTTGATAAATAGATCATAACTCATAAATCGTTGTGTTTTTCATGAATCTAAGGCCACCAGTGTGTTCCTCTCACAGAGAAGAGTCCAGAGCAGGAAAACAAACCGGAGATCCACCTTCACGTGCCCTCAGACGCGGCTAGAAGTCTCGTGCACGAGATTCACGCACCACCCAGTCCGTCGGCGCCACTGCACGTGAGATTCACGCGCCACCGTCTCCGATCACCAGAGCCGCCATCTCCGACCATTGTTCGTATGATGCCGGGAAGCAGACACCGCGGGTCCACCGCCGCTGGTGATTTTCCGATAAGCCACTGACACCTTTGATTGCCACCGGCGATCGGTCACCGGTTGATACACCCAAATTAAGGATCACTCAGCCGAATTATGATTGGATATGATCTCAAACGAATCGAATGAGAAATGGTGGATTGAAAGGTCGCACAACAGTTGCGGAAGGCTGCTGATATTCCTGAACTCCGATTATTACTTGATCTGACGCACAAGTCTAACAAAAGGAGGCTGTTTTTGGATATTACGCACCAAGAAACAAAGAAGTGTTCTAGATAAAGAACAAAGAGATAAACTCATAAAGAGGGTGAAAATCAATTGATTTATTCATGGAATGGGTATACATATTTATACTAGTTGTGGTCAAAGAAAGACATAAACAAATTGTGGAAAAACACAACTAGGAAAATGAAAATATTGACTGGAAATTATAAATTAAGTCAAATGACTTTTCAGTTCATGATCTGGTTAAGAAAACCCTTCGCATATTGTCCAGGTTCATTTGGGTTGATCGGGTCCATGGCAGTAAGGAGAAAGACGCATGCGGGTCGACCGATACAGTTTGTCAGGAGTCTTTCACGAACGAGTCGCGTCCTGGCGAGGGTCAAATCTTCAGAAAGTTTGGGAATTCTTGCCTCGGAGAAATATGGATGAGAGAAGTCCATCAATGGGTCGAGCATGGAGGCAAGATCATCAGTACGGTCGTCGGGCTAAGCGGAATGAACCAAACAGGCCAAACGTGAGAAGTTACGGTCGTCTTCAGATTATTCACGTCCCAACTTAAGTATGGCTTGACTATCAGCCTTATCTTGTCGAGTGGTCTAGAAAGGATGCATGTGGGTTGGTAAGTTCCATCATCAGCTCGTGTTTCTTGCCTAAGCTCCAATTCGGACGTCCATGGATCGAGACAGCATATAGCACGGTCGGTATGGATGGCATGATCAGATGGGGTAACCTCGGTTGGGACTATCTGGTTGACAAGATCACCACCCTAGGTCGGGTCTACGTCCTGAGTTGCATCATTCCCCTCCTCTTCAAAAAGATTTTTCCATAAATATGGATCATCTGCAACGAAAGGAGATATATTAGAAACATTAAAGCTTGAAGAAATTTCATACTTACCTTGCAAATCAAGCTGATAAGCATTATTGTCGATTTTCCTAAGGTTTTGAAATGGTCCATCGACCCGAAGCATGAGTTTGGACTTTCTCTCTTTCGGGAACCGTTTCTTCCTTAAGTGAACCCAAACAAGATCACCTTCCTCAAAAACGACCTTGTTCCTTTCTTGTGTATACCTTTGCCTTACCTTCAATGTTGGCAAGAACCTTCTTATGCAACTTCTGAATAGTCTCCACCTTTGTTTTTCCATATGTACTAACTCATTCACTCAAAGGCAAAGGCAAAAGATCAAGTGGAGACAAAGATTAAAACCATAAATAACCTCAAATGGAGAAAACTTAGTAGAATAATGCATGGAATGATTGTAAGAAAATTCTACATGAGGCAAGCATTCTTCCCAAAGCCTAAGGTTTTTCTTAACCAAGGACCTAAGCATTGTGGACAAGGTCCGGTTCACAACCTCAGTTTGACCATTTGTATGTGGGTGACAAGTTGATAAATCCTAGGAGCGGCATTCGTCCGGTAAGGCTGATATGAACTCAGATCCGCTAGGATTGAGAACTGGTGGGATGATTGGTGACACAATGGGATGCGGAATGGCCTAATGATACTACCAGATTCGTTTGTTTCTGGATATGACACACCGGTCTATCTCACGAAAGGGGGGATTTCACTCGGAGATAACCTCACCAAGGAAAAGATGTTCTAAGAAAAGAACAAAGAGAGTAAAAAACTCAAGTTTTATTAAGGAAAATCGATTGCCTTGTTTCAGATTGAGTTCTAATACTTATTCATGATGTAGTCAAAGAGAAATAAATAAAACTATGGAAAATTAAAACATAGAAAATAGATAATTGACCAGATCTGGTCAAAACACAGAAAAAGATGTTAACTGGTCGATAGACCCTTCGGCTACTCTCGTCCAGGTTCAATGAACCTTGCTGCACGTCAGGCGGTAAGGAGAAGCACACACCTGGTATTGTCCTTATGGTCGGATAAGAGAACCTCACAAACTGAACTGGACCAAAACGAGGCTAAGTCATCCAAAAGCTCCTGAATCCTTGCCTTAGAGATATTTGAATGATCAAAGTCCATGAACTCATCGAAGTGTCGGATCAGTCCAGAAGTACGGTCTCCGGTACGGTCCAAATGGGCCAAAAGGGAGAAGCCACGGTCGGATTATGGTTCCACTCGTTTGAAGTCCATTATGGCTTGACCATTGGTCTTAGAATGGTGAATTGGTCGGGAAAGACGAGCTCCAGTTTGGTCAGATCGACCGTCGGGTCGTGGTTCTTGTTGAAGTTCCATTCCGTACGTCCTTGGGTCGATCCGGTACACGGCCCAGTCAGTCTGTGCGGAACGGTCAGGGAACTGAACCTCGACTGAAAAGTTTGGGACGTCCTGATCTTCCTGCTGGTCCGGTTCCATTGACTGGTATGTGATCTGGGTTACATCACAAGTTGTGGAAAACATCAACCTAGTTCCTAGCTTAGACCACAACATCTTCCAAAAATAACTAAGGAACTTAACATCTTGATTAGAAACAATTGTCTTAGGCATTCCGTGCAACCTAACAACATCTCTAAAGAAGTGAGCAACTTGCACAGCAACATCAATTTTATGACAAGTTATGAAATGCGCCATCTTAGAGAATATATCAACCACCACAAAGATAGAAATCTCGACCAGATTTAGACCTAGGAAATCCAAGCACAAAATCCATAGATATGTCGTCCCAAGGATGAGATGGAATCGGTAGAGCTGAGTACAAACCTTGGTTTAGTGCCTCAAACTTGGCTTTCTTGCAAACCACACATCAACCACAGATCTGTTCCACATCCTTCATCAAACTCGGCCAATGGAAGTGTTAATGAACAACGTTGTGTGTCTTCTTGATTACAAAGTGTCCCAAAAGGCTTCCTCCATGTGCTTCCCTAACAAACAACTCCCTCAAAAAACATTGGGGCACACACAAACGGTTATCAAAGGATAAAAATACAGACATTTGATAATATTTTCCATAAGTCGCCTTGGAACATTTTCTGAAAATCTCTTTAAAATCCTGATCAGTTGCATAAAATCTGTGATGAATTCAAAACCGAGCAACTTTCTTTCAAGAACTGAGAGAAGAACGTACCTTCTAGACAAGGCATCAGCCACCACGTTTTCCTTACCTTCTTTATATTTGATGACATAAGGAAAGGTCTCAATGAACTTGACCCAAGGTGCATGTCTCTTGTTCAACTTTTGCTGGCCCTTAAGGTGTTTTAAAGACTGGTGACCCGTGTGAATCACAAATTCCTTCAGCCAGAGATATTGCTGCCATGTTTGAGAGCTCTCACCAAAGCATACAAATTTTGGTCGTAAGTGAGGTATTTGAGCGTGGCTCCTCCTAGCCTCTCACTGAACTATGAAATGGGCTTCTTTTTCTGCATCAAAACAGCACCAATACCTACACCCGAGGCATCACATTCGATTTTGAAAGTTTTAGTAAAATCAGGAAGAACAAGTAAAGGGGCTTGAGTTAACTTACCTTTGAGGATCTGAAATGGCTGTTCATGAGCTTGTTCCCATGTGAACCCAACATTCTTCTTGATCATTTCCTTGAGTGGAGCTGCTATAGTGCTGAAGTTTTGCACAAACCTTCGGTAGAATCCAGCAAGACAATGAAAGGTCCTTACCTCACCTACGGTTGTTGGACTAGGCCAATCACAAATGGCTTTGATCTTCTCCTTGTCCACTCTGAGTCCACTTACACCGACAACAAAACCTAAGAAGACCACGTGATCTGTTCCAAAAGAGCATTTACCAAGATTGGCAAACAAGCATTCTTTCCTAAGGACTTCAAGAACAATTTTCAAGTGCAGTTTATGATCATCAATAATCTCGATGTAGATAAGAATGTCATCAAAGTAGCCAACACCAAAATTACCTATGAAGTACTGCAAGATATTATTCATCAAACGCATGAATGTGCTAGGTGCATTAGTAAAACCAAATGACATGACAAGCCACTCATACAATCCTAGCTTAGTCTTAAATGCAGTTTTCTACTCATCACCTTCTTTCATTCGAATTGGTGCACTTTTCAAGTCTATCTTGGAGAAAACATAGGAACCATGCAGTTCATCAATAATATAAACAAGCCTAGGATTTGATGCCTATACTTTAACGTAATGTTGTTGATGGCACGGCAGTCCACACACATGCGCCAAGAGCCATCCTTTTTAGGCACAAGGAGAACAGCCACGGCGCAAGGACTAAGGCTTTCCCTGATGTAGCCTTTCTCAAGAAGCTCCCCAATCTGCTTTTGAAGTTCCTTTGTTTCCACCGCGTTGGTTCGGTAAGCTGGACGGTTAGGAAGAGAAGCACCCGTGACGAAGTCATTCTGGTGCTCGATTCCTCTCACTGGTGGCAATCCCTTAGGATTCTCATCTGGAAAACATCAGGAAATTCCTGCAACACATCTATCAAATCACTCGGAATCTCCGGTGCAAGATCAGAAGAAGTAGCCATTAGATTTTCTTTGTAAATAAGCAAAAGAAATGATTGTTGAGAATACAAGGATTTTCTGACCTGACTTTCCTTGATAAAGAAGTTTCAATTTTTGTAAGATACCTCAGGTTCGTCCAACTTAGGTTCTTTCAATCGACTCCTCTTATGTTGGACCTGATCTTGGTGAACCTCCAAAGGAGTCAAAGGGACCAGCGTGATCTTCTTTCCCTTATGATCAAAGGAGTGTTGGTTTGTGTAACCATCATGCACTGCTTTCTTATCAAACTGCCATGGTCAACCCAAAAGGATGTAGCATGAGTCCATGGTAAGGACATTGCAAAGGACCTTGTCCTCAAATCGACCAATGGTAAGAGGAACTGCAACTTTCTCCTTCACATAGTGCTCACCAGCTTCATTTAGCCATTCCAACCTGAAAGGTTGAGAGAGTGGCTTGGTCTCAAGTCCAAGTTTCCTAACAAGAGTGTCGCTAGCAACGTTAGTGCAACTGCCACCATCAATAATCAAAGAACAAACTTTATCAGAAATCAAACATCTAGAGTGAAAATGTTTATCCCTTTGTTCTCTTTCATTGGTTTTGGGCTGAGCACTCAATGACCTCCTAGTGACAAGAAGTGGACCATGAGATGGGTAGTCGAAATGGTGGCCTTCTTCGTCAAAGATTGGACCAGAATCAGCATCAAAGTTCAGTCTTAGATCATCGTTCAAGTGACCATCATCCTCATCGAAGATGGGACCACGTGCATCATCCAAGGGTCGCTTAGCAACAAGAAGTGTCCCATGATGTGGGTAATCGAATGGTTCGTCCTCCTCATATTGGACCAAGATCTTCCTTGTCCTCCTTTTCATCTTTGGACTCAACCTCACCATTCTCCATGAGAAGCATCACTTTCTGGTTTGGACACTTGTTGTATAATGTCCAAGACCATGACATTTGAAGCACCTAATGTCTCTTGCTCGGCTGGGATTTTCAACTGATTTACCTCTGTCATCACGAGCAAGCACATCATTCTTAAAAGAAGAATTTTTTGTGGTAGGAGACTTACCTTTGTCTTGTAGCCTAGTTTGGGAGCAAAGGCCGGTTTAGAGTAGCTCTTTCTTTTGACTTGCTGCTCGATCAGAATGGCCTTGTGTAACATTTGCTTCAC